>JAEANM010023015.1:0-11464 GCA_017656035.1 Myanophis thanlyinensis
TATTCCAGCAAGCCGGTCTGGCCTAATACCTAAGGGGTTTTAAAATTGTTTGAATTCTTCAAATTTTAAATTTTTTATTTTTTTTGGTTTTTAATTTTTATTTCGGCCAATTTATTTAATCTGTTTTAATTGTATTTTAACTTTTGTTGATTTTGTTTTTAGAAAGCTGTACACCGCCCCGAGTCCTTTGGGAGAGGGGTGGTATAGAAATTCTGTTATTAAATTAGTTGTTCTGGTGTGCAGTTCTCTATAGCATCGTTTTGAGGGTAGGAGTTGAAACAAATTATATCCAGGATGTGAGGGGTCTGTAAATATTTTCACAGCCCTCTTTTTGATTTGTGCAGTATACAGGTCCTCAGTGGAAGGCAGGTTGGTAGTAATTGTTTTTTTCTGCAGTTCTAATTGTCCTCTGAAGTCTGTGTCTGTTTTGTTGGGTTGCAGAGCCAAAACAGACAGTTACAGAGGTGCAGATGATAGACTCAGTAATTCCTCTGTAGAACTGGATCAGCAACTACTTGGGTAGTTTGAGCTTTCTGAGTTGGCGTATAGAAATTAGATAAACAAACTAGCTAGCAAGCAAACAAATAAAAATAAATAGAGCGGGACCTGCAAGAAGAGTGTAGTCTTTCCTTGTCAGAATGTTTTCCTTTATTACAGATGTCTGACAATTTTCTGCTCTCCCTGTGCTGCCTATCCATCTCGGTGGCACAGTGCTTAGAATGCAGTACTGCAGTACTTCTGCTGACTGCCGGTTCAAATCCCACCAGGCTCAAGGTTGACTCAGCCTTCCATCCTTCCCAGGTGGATAAAATGAGGACCCAGATTGTTGGGAGCCATAGGTTGACTCTGTAAAATGTTTAGAGAGGGCTCTAAAAGCCCTGTGAAGCGGTATATAAATCTAAGTGCTATTGCTATTTCCCTCTCTGAGACTTTCTGAGAGTCATCCAGTTAGTCATTCGGAATGACAAAGTGGACTCTGCATACTGTTAGTTCTTGACTTACAACCACTTGTTGTTTAGTAACCATTCAAAGTTACGACGACACTGAAAAAAGTGACTTATGACAGTTTTTCACGCTTATGGACATTGTGGCACCCCCCCCCCCCATGGTCAGAATTCAAATGCTTGGCAACTGGCAGGTATTTAGGAGGGTTGCAGTGTCCCAGAGTTATGTGATTTTTCTTTTGCAACCTTCCTGGAAGCACGGGAAAGCCACATTTACTTAACAACTGCATTACTAATTTAAGAACCGCAGTGATTCACTTAACAACTGTAGCAAGAAAGGCCATAAAATGGGACCCAAACTCACTTAACCACTGTCTTGCTTAGCAATGGAAATTTTGGGCTCAGTTGTGATTATACGTCAAGGACTACCCGTAAAGCTACTTTAATAGAGTACTTTTGTACTGCTCTTGACTAGGAATGGCGTGGAACTGAAAATTGGATTCTTGAACTTGTCCTCCAAAAGTTTTGGGCTTTCTCTCTGAATGTCTGTTCAAGAATGTCCAATCACAACAGACTGTGGCAATTGAAGCCAACATTTCTGGAGAGCATCACTCGATGGTGGTCATGGGTCAAGATAGCTAAGAGGCATCAGATTGCCTTTCCCTGGTTTCGAGTTTAATTTGCTCCCTCCCATTACGCATTTTCACATCTCCAGCGATAAAAGCATTGCAAGGAAAAAAAGCTTTAAAACTTTTTGGAGACCTGTTTGAAATCTCACTGTTGCTCGAAACGTATGCAGCAAAAGAGAGAATAGGATACTCAACCGTTTTTGTTTTTATTTTTTTAAATCATTTGGTTAACGGTTTTCTCTCTAGGGTTATTTTCATCACATTGTTTCTCATTCGTGGCAGGTATCGGTCATCGCTCAGAACTAATTTACATAGGTTTCCTTTGCCATTTAAAAACTTGAGGGAGTATCTCCTATGGAAACAGAAAGAATTAACTTTGAGATCACGAGAGAGATGTGTTCAGCAGTACGTTCAGTGGATAGAATGGGTTTTTATTTGTGGGGGAGGAAAAATGCTTTTCTACGTTAATTTTTACTGGATTTGTCAAAATGTCTTGGAACGTGTGGCAGGAATGACGAGTGGCTTACTCAATTGCATTGTGAAGCAGTCTGGAAAATGATGTTATGATAAAGCATCAAAAATAGATGCGTTATCTATTCGTTTTCTTACAGGATGTTTGTTATTTATTGTAGTTGAAAGTGTAGGTAGAACTGTCAATTTTCCACCTGAGCACAGTTCTTTAAAATTATTACAGCCCCACTACCCATCATCTCTCTCTTTTTTTGCGTGTTTGTTCTATTCCTTTCATTCTGAACCGCTTCCGTGCCAAAATGGAACTAGTCTGGAGAGTGGAAGTGAATAAACAGACTCCCTCACTCTAGAAAGGATGACGCATGGACTGAAAAGCACTGCTGAGAACATGCAGTCAAAAGTTTTGGGGGCAAAGCAGGCAAGCCGATGATGTATGTCTTCCAGATGTTTAACATGTCAACTCCTTTCTCTGCACCAAGCTGTAAAGATTGACTTCCAAAGCATACCAGAGGGCACCAGATTTCCTTCTTCTTGTTAAGTGCTGGAAATAAAAAAAAAAAAAGACAATATCTATGTTTTGCTCTTGGCGTTCAGTTGGAGGATTTTCCCTAATTCATTCAAATTTAGTTCATTAAAAAGAAAAATAGCGCTCAGTGCCAAGACATCCAGGAAGTTGCATAAGATGGGTCAGAAATGTTTCCAAGGACAATCGTCAGTGGATCAGGAATAAGTTGCAACTCCCTTTTTCATGGGTTCTTTATTCACATATAGCAATAGCAATAGCAATAGCACTTAGACACCTTGGGGTATTTTAAATTGGATAAAATTTTAATTAATTTAATTTTTAGTAGCAGTTTTTTAAAAATAACTCAGCAAATTTAATGATTTTATATTGGTTTTAAATTTTGTTATGTACTTTTTTATCTGCTGTAAACCGCCCTGAGTCCTTAGGGAGATGGGGCGGTATATAAATATGATTAATAAATAAATAAATAATAAATAAATAAACCAAATCGCAGAAGGAGGAAAAGAAGGGAAAGCGACTTCATTTCATGACCTTTTGGCTCCCCTTAATCCCAGTCCACTCCATTCTGACGACAATTACCAGTGTACCTGTTGTTTGCTATCGGTAACGCAATTTCAAACTTGGCAAGGAATTGGAAATACTGCTCTTCGGTTTCCTTGGTGAAGCCCTTCCCGACCATCAGCATCCGGAGGTCCTCGGCTTTGATCACGCCGTTCTTGGCAATTGACTTCGAGCTTTTGACGTTGAAGATCCTCTGCAGGCATTCTGACAACCACACAGGGTCGAGGAAGTAGAGGTTCCTTAGCCCATGGCTTGTGTCTGGGAAATGCATCAGCGTCCCTGTTTCGATCAGGAAATGGATGGCTGTGGGAGTGGGGAAAGGAAGATATCACAGTCGGGCGAATGGTACAATCTCCTTTTAATTACCCGTCTCTCTTCTTTCTGGACTGCCATTCATATACAAATATCCTTTCAACTTATCTGGCTTCCTTCTCTGTGGCTGCACTCTCCCTCTGGAACAAATTGCCCCCGGAGATTATCTCTTTAAATTCCTCTGTACCGGAATTTTCTGCTCCATTCATTCTCTTTTACGCACAGTCTGCCGTAGCAGAAAGAGCAGAAGGGATGTGTATCTCCACACTGCAATCTGGCTTGGAGCCAAGCACCTCGTTTTCAGATATACTCCTAAATTATGAAATGCATTCCTCGGAGAATTGCTAATAGTCCATTTCGACTTCCAATTTATTTATAGGCAGTCTTCGACTTACCACACTTGGTAACGGGCATGTATATGGTATATGTCTATGGTATATGCATGCACATGTGCATGTACATATATATATGACACACACACACACACATATATACACATACATGCACTCTTCTCTTTGTCTCTCTCTCTCTGTAATATGCATATGGTATAGGATCGTGGTGGTGAACTTATGGAACATGTTGCAGAAGCGGCATGCAAAAGCATCCTGCGAGCCACGCGCAGCCCCACTGACTCCTCGTCCCATTCTACACACCGTTGTGTGTAGGACAGCTGGCCTGTGCATGTTTGGGAGTGCCAAAACCCAGAAGCACAGCATCACAGCACGCATGCATGCTCTGACAGCTGAATGTCCGGTTTCTGGTGTGCGCATGCATGCTGGCCAGCTGTTCATTGTGTGAGCATGCCAGGAACCAGAAGCCCGAACGGGCAGCTCTGGGAGCAAACATGCACACTGGGATGCTGTGCTTCTGTGTTTTGGTGCTCCCGCATGCACAAAAGTCAGCTGGCCAGAGTGTATCAGTGCACAGGAATGGGACGCCAGTGGGGCTGTGCAGGTTCACGGGATGGTTTTGTGTGCCGGAACGGCACGCAGACCATCACTGTGTGACGTAAAAGGTTTGCCAGCGCTGGTATAGGGTCTCCTGCTTTTGCAATTTTCCCAGCTGCCTTCCAACGATTAAAGCCAGATTCATTTAATGACCATGTGATTTACTTAACAACTGCAGTGATTTGCTTGACGACTGGCAAGAAGGTTGTTCATATTTTGTTTTAAATGGTAAGTCCTCTTGAATTTCTGGCAGCTGGGAAAGCATATATAAATGGACATCTTCACTGTTATTCCCTCTGCCTTTTGTAATATCCATTCCTTCTTGAAATACTCGAAACACCACCCCCCCATGCAAATCACCCCAGGAATTCAGTTTATGACACCATGGCTAAACCTCGCTGCATTCACTCAGGGAAACATGCAGCTATGATGCAACCGCAGCTCACTTTTTTTGGGTTTCATGAGCACTAGAAAAAACTTGGCACTACAACTTTGCAAACACAAGCTTCGTTTGTGATCAGAATCTACTTGTGCGCTGCAAACCATACTGCACACCTAGGCTCTGATAAAATTATTCCATGCATACCTACCAGACTGCATGTCTTCATAATCCTTGATGTCATTGGCTGGAGTTCTCTCAATGATTCCTTGTATTTCCTTGTCAGTGAGATATTGCACACTGTCGTTTTGGCTTCTCCTCTGTTGCTCAATTGTGATGGATACTTGAAGGCTCAAATAGCTCCTTGGGACCTGTTAGGTGATAGTGCAAAATCAGTCTCTTGATCAAAGCAAAATATCTGCTCAATTTTATATAGCACATTCTGGTTGCTGAGAGGAGGAATGAAATTCAATCTGTTGTAGTTATGAAACAGCTGCCTTTTTTCTTTCCTTATATTAACCAGAATTCAAGATCAACCAATAAAAAGGCTTTAGTTCTGGATGCAAAAAGTAAGATATACTTTGTCAAGTATAGGTTAATAAAGTATGCTGTTTATTATATATATATATACTATATATATATACTATAACTGTTCGAATTGGTTCAAATTGGTCTATGCAAATTGGTTCTTTCCAAGCAGCTCCGTGAATTCTAGATGCTGGTCTCTGATAGAAAGCCACTTGAAGAGACTAGAAGCATTTGAAATGTGGATTTACAGGCGGCTGTTAGGTATAAGCTGGGTTGACAAAATCAGAAATGAGGAGGTGATAAGCTGCCTGGGAAAGCCAAGGGAAATCATCGAAACCATAAAAAAGCGAAAAGTTAGAATATTTTGGACGTGTGATGTGACACCCAGAAAAATACGACATACTTCACTTAATCCTCCAGGGAAAGATTGAAGGGAAATGAAGCCCAGGCAGAAGAAGATCATCATGGCTTCAAAACCTAAGGGGCTGGTTTGGACAAAACTCAACAGCACTTTTTCATGTGGCTGTTGATAAAAATAGGATCGACAACGTGTGATGATGGATATGGAAGGTGGAGGAGGAGGAGGAGGTGGTGGGGGGGGTGGGGGAGGCGGAGGAGGAGGAGGAGGACATCCCAATATACCTGGATTCTCTTAAAAACTACAAAACGGAGAAATCCCAACACACACACCCTCCCCAAAGGGACAGTGACAGCTGTCCCCTATAAAAAATTACACACCAGTCTCCCAACAAGCCTCTGTGAGCTGATGGAATTTCCGACGTCCTTCATGTTTGTGCTAATGTGGAAGATCAGCTGTCGCAACCCATCCAGGCCTTCCAACGTTTTGCATGAGAGCTCACTATAAAAAAGCAAGAGAAAAATCACATTGTTACCCCTGTGGTTACCTGGGATAGCAAGAGCACGAACATTTAGACTTATATGCCACTTCACAGTGTTTTACAGCACTCTCTGGGTGGTTTACAAAATCAGCACATTGTCCCCAAGAATTCAGGTTCTCATTTCACCAACCTCGTAAGGACGGGAGGCCGAGTCAACCTTGAGCTGGTCAAGACTGAACTGCTGGCAATGGGGTAGAGTTAACCTGCAATACTACACTCTAACCACTATGCCATGGTGGCGCAGTGGTTAGAATGCAGTACTGCAGGCTACTTCTGACTGCTTGCAATTTGACAGTTCGAATCTCACCAGGCTCAAGGTTGATTCAGCCATCCATCCTTCTGAGTCCAACCCAGTCATGCACTCTGAGCCATAAGGCTGGCTTTCTCGCGGTGTGCCACTGTCTTGGGCTCAAGGCAATGCAATTAATAAGCAAACCAGGAACTCATGGGTCACGAAGAAGGCAGACAATCAGCTATTGTTGACCTCTAATTCCTTCTCTACTAAAAAATACCCTAAACTCTCCCATTCAAACGTCATGCTAAGCTTGGCTAACCAGGCCATAGAAGGGTCATAATTACCAATGCATTTGTGTGGGCAGCAACTGTGTCAGCCTGGAAGCTTAATGCTACCTTGTGCTCTGTGTTGTGGTGCATGTTAGATTGAGCTGTAAAATTAAAATGTTAGAGAGCTTTGTAGAAAAGATTGTAACCAGCTCTCTGGAGTACAATTTTGTGAGGCAACCACAGGGCTTAAGACCTAATCTCAGACATTTAAAAACATCACTTCATGTTCAAAAACTGCTTTGACTGTATCACAGTCTCCTTGGTCATCACTTAAAACAAAACAGGGGTCACTTGCTGTTTCTGGACACTAAAAATCCACAATCTTTCAGGAAAGATGTTTCATAGCAGTACAGGTAGTCTTCAACTTACAACAGTTCATTCAGCGACTGTTCAAAGTGACAAGGGCATTCAAAAACAGTGACTTAGGACCATTTCCCACACTTAGGACACCATTGCAGCATTCCCCATGCTCACATGATCAAAATTCAGACGCTTGGCAACTGACTCATCTTTATGAGGGTTGCAATGTCCCGGAGTCATGTGATCTTCTTTTGAGACCTTCTGACAAGCAAAGCCAATGGGAAAGCCAGATTCACTTAACAACTGTGTTACTAACTTAAGAGCCTCAGTGATTTGCTTAACAACTGTAAGGTGAAAAATGGCCAACTGGGGTAAAATTCACTTCACAAATGTCTCACTTAGCAACAGACATTCGGGACTCAATTGTGGTCGTACGTTGAGGACTACCTGCAGCAAAACTCCCCCAAGTTGCTCACAGCTAGACCCATGACACCATTCTTCCTTAGTCATACTTGAGAAGTTGAAAAGCAAGTAGTTGGAAATAAGGCCTTGCTAGTTGTTGCAGCCGTATCCAACTTACTGCAAATGCTTCAATGTGATGTCTGGAAAACCTGTGGCTCTTGAACCCGAGGGAGATCGACAGAGGGCCAAGACGTAAGCTCTCAGGGTGGCAATCCTCTCGACACGGAATTTTGTTTCAATGAGGTCCAGATGTGTCCCTACGACCAGCACCACTGAATTTGGAGCCTTGGCCTGGAAATAAAGTTAAGTTTAAGTTTAAGTTTATTGGATTTCTATACCACCCCTCTCCTGAAGGATTCGGGGCGGTGCACAGCCATCTAAGAACAAGTACATAAAAAATTTAAAACACAATTAAAATGAATTAAGTCAATGGGCAATTAACCAATTAAAAAGATTAAAAATTTAAAACGATTTAACTAATTAAAAATCAGAAACAGCGGCATTAAGTCATGGTGTCAGGGTTCCACACAACGTCAGCAACGCAATCAGAACTCCAAAGAGACGAAAGTCCTTAGATTAAGATTTTATGGAAGACATTGTATTGGCACGGTCTGGAGAAATCCCGAATCTGAATATTCCCGGGCTTTCTCCATCCAAGTAAAGTGAAAGTTCCTCCCCATCAATTCCCACATGCCAGCTCCTCACCAATCCATTCACAGAGGCATCAAAGCTCCCCTTCTCATCCAGCCCCACCAGGTGCAAAACTGTCCAGTGAGAATTCTCGTGAGAAACTTTTAAGAAAAATGTAAAACAAGGTAACAGTTTCCGACTGCGACTCTCTAACTCTTCGACCTTGGGGGGAAAAATGTGTCAAAACTAAAAGGGCTATAATAATAATTGCAAAAGCAGAGAGTAATAAATTCCCAGCATGGAATATTCCTTTTAGGCTTGACACATGGTTCATTTAAGCCACAGTTGGTTGGGAGAGTTGGAACAAAGTAGATTTGGTCTTGCAGGTCAATGGAGTGAACATTTCCTACTTGGCCAATGACTCCTTCATATGAAGAATGGTTGTAGGAATTGGGTATGTCTAGTCTAGAGAAAAGAAGGATTAGGGGTGACATGATAACAGTGTTCCAATGTTTGAGGGGCTGCCCCAAAGAAGAGGGAGTCAGCCTGTTTTCCAAAGCACCAGAAGGCAAGTCAAAAAGCAACAGATGGAAACTAATCAAGGAGAGAAGCAACCTAGAACTAAAAAGAAATTCCCTGACACTGAGAACAATTAACCAGTGGAACAGAAGTTGCCTTCAGAAGCTGTGGGTGCTCCATCACTGGAGGCTTTTAAGAAGATACTGGAAAGCCATTTGTTTCAAATGTTATAGTGCAGTGGTGGCGAACCTTTTACTTATCGAGTGCCGAAAAGTACGTGCTTTGCGCGTGCCATCCGCACTTGTGCACGGCTCCTCCATATGTGCTGCATGTACAACCACACCATCTGTGCATGCATGCAGCTTTTGCACATTCAGTGCATGCATGCTGCATGCAGGCACTCATGCACACATGAGCAATCATATGTGCATGCGCAGGAGAGCTCCGAAGACCAGCTGGATTTCCTACTGCAATCACATGCATGCACAGTGGATGCCCGAAGGCCAGCTGGGTTTCTGCAATCGGGCATGCGCATGTGCATGCTCAGCTGGAGGTAAGATGCCAACAGCTTGTGTGCGCAGGAAGATGGCTCAGCGTGCCACCTGTGGCACCCGGGCCATAGGTTCACCATCATGGTTATAGGGTCTCCCGGTTGAGCAGGGGGCTGGACTAGAAGTCCTCCAAGATCCCTTCCAGTTGTGATGATGGTCTATGTTCTAGGCTTCTTTTTAAAGTTGGTCTAACCTGCCATCCCTCTGAAGTCTTAGGGAGGGCAGACAAACAAACAAACAACCGAAGATAAACTAGGAAACACACCTGTATATATATGCCACCATTTGCTTATCCCCCAATGGCACAGTAATTCCAGTTTTTCAAATAAGCCACAAGGCCTGCATCCAGACATCATGTGTAGGACATGACATTATGCTTCATGGGGAGCTAGATACCGATATTGCCTTAAGAAGATTTTTTTTTAAGGTTCTATCAGTTTTTCTGCCTATAACATGAAAGAAAATGATTTGATTCCTCAGCAACCACACCGCTTGGACCTTGACTCTGAAGAACTGGGAACTGAAATCTAAGATATCTGAAGGGTAATAGAGAAGGAAGCTTAAACTAGATGCTCATGAATGTGTTTCTGGAGTCAACATTAGGAACAGACGAGACACAGATTCATCTAGGGGTGACGGTTGGGTGATAGTTGATGTAAAGATTGCCAACCGTGAAGAATTTTAGGCGAAGTTGTTAGAAATGAACAATGGCATTTGCCAAACGTGTCTAAGCCGCTCTGTATGTCCACTGGGGCATATAGACATTCTGCGAGCCAGACTATGGCTTTACACCTACCTCAATACTGAGTAACCAGAACTGAAGATTCGCCACAGCTTCTTCTCCCAGTGCCAAGTTCCAGATGACAACGTACAATGCCTTATCTGTGAAGAAGCACTGGTTGACTGTTGACATGCTGGCAGGGCCTCCGATATCCCAGACGTTCAACTCAACTGCGTCAACCTAATTGGACAAAGAGCTACATTGAAGAGGAATGAACAACCTCTCAATAGCAGTTAATTTAAACATGCGCAAGAGAGAGAATGGTGAATGCATAATGAGCTTGCACCCTCCAACATCTCCATAATGTACGGCATCTAGGCGTCAATGGGTATTCATGTTCTGAAGAAAGAGCACTTGTTACAGGGCAACCCCTTCCCACACAGGAAATGTAACTCGATGGCTTGCTTTTAAGGCAGCCACACGTTCTCAGGGTTGAGATTTAGAGTGGGAAGCCAGCTCCCACAGAGAAGAGCCATCACAGTCCTATTCTACATCAACCCAACTAGTTAATCTGCTGTTAAATTTCCAAAGAATTCAATAGCAATAGCACTTAGATTTATATACCGCTTTACAGTGCTTTATAGCCCTCTCTAAGTGGTTTACAGAGTCAGCATATGGCCCACAAAAATCTGGGTCATTTTGCCCACCTTGGAAGGATGGAAGTCAACCTTGAGACAGTAAGAATCACACAGGATGAGAAGCGAAAGGTCTTCAAAGAAAAACCAGGAAGTCCAGTTGTCCCATTGAAAAAGCATCTTTGGGACAACCATGAATCTGGATGATAGATTCATACCAGGGGTCTCCAACCTTGGCAATTTTAAGACTTGTGGACTTCAGCTCCCAGAATTCACAAGTCTTAAAGTTGCCAAGGTTGGAGACTCCTGCCATAAACATTTCTCTTTTCTATTTACCTTGGATTTGAATCCAGGAGGTTTCTGGAGTTCCCATCTTGTGGTCCGGATGGTGGCATTGTCAGGCATTGAAAGAGAAGATTTCCCTGTCTGCAGGATCTCAACCAAGGTAGATTTTCCCTGTCGGGGAGGACCTACCACCACCATTTTCATCACATTACATCTCTCTGCTTTGCGTAGCTGGGCGCGTAAGTAAGCTAAAATGGTCTTAGGTCCTGCAGGTAGAAGGGATGGAGAAGACATTGGTAGATGGTCAAGGTAAAGAGAAAGGCTTCCCATGTCCAGTTGTGTCCAACTCTAGGGGCCAGTTCTTAGCCAAGTTAGCCAGTGTTGTCTGAAGACTCTTTTGTGGTTATGTGGCCAGAATAACTATATGCCAAGGTGCACGGAACACTGTTACCTTCCCACCAAAGTGGTACCTACTTATCTACTCGCATTTGCCTGCTTTCGAACTGCTAGGTAGGCAGAAGTGGTAGATCAGGGGTAGGGAACCTTGGCTCTTTCATGACTCATGGACTTCAACTCCCAGAATTCCTGAGCCAGCCATTTT
>JAEANM010023016.1:0-11464 GCA_017656035.1 Myanophis thanlyinensis
GGATTACCTTACCTTGTCACTGACAAGGGAGAAAGCGCCTGCAGAATGTCTCTAACTAACTTCCTAATGTTCCCAGTTAAGTTGCCTTATTAAAGTATTAACGGCTGCAACGATAGAAATGCGTTTTGATAAAAACAAAATAAAGCAGATGCAAGTCTGATTTATGAACGGGTCAAGCATTGATTAAATTGAGATGGGGAGAAGGGAGAGGGGCGAGAGAGGCCTAGGAACAGAGGAGCTTTCTCTTTTATCGCTCAGATTTTGCTACTTGAGATAACACATTCTGGGCTGCAATCACAGCCGCAGCCCACTGGTTCAACTGGCCTTGCAACCGGAGAAAGTTCAAAGGAGTCCTCTTTGTTGTAACAGCGATGGCACTTGGTAACTATAAACTGATCTTCAGATATTAACTTTGCCCGCTAGTGATCTATATGCCAGTGCTTTCAAATGTTCTGCGCCTATTTGTTGGGATCCTGGTGGTGCAAATTGAGAGCTCAATTCATTAGGAAGCAGGCTATTCCTAGGCAGCTGTGACTAGCTTCCTTTATTCCCCGCCCCCCAAATCCTTTGGAAAGGCTGGCAACAAAGCACACACACCCTTGTCACACCATACTCGCAAATATAAAGCACAGTTGGCAAGAAGAGATAGAACTTGGCAAATGTTTATTCATCTCATGCTGTGCTAGAACAGTGGGAGCGATTCATTCTGTGCAGATGGTGAGACACTTCTCATGCATCAGTATTCCTAAAGATGGCTGGGCCTACATTTCCTATCATGAGAATAAAGCATTCTGCAGGTGGCTTCTTCTCCATGTAGAACTCTAGTAGGGAGTTAACAATCTTCACCAAGCCAGACAAATGAACGCTGGAAGAATCCTTTAAAAATAATTGAGATGTCAGACTATCTTTTGACTTACCTCCAACAAGAGCCTGAAACATTCATTGACTAAAATGGCAACAACCAAGATAGCAATAGCAACAGCACTTAGACTTACAGTATATACGGCTTTACAGTGCTTACAATTTTAGTTTCTTTAAGTGATACAGCTCTTGAATGCAAAGCAACAATTCAATTTAGTAAAGGTGAAATGGAAGTCAATATAACTTGCAATTTATATTGGGAACAATACAAGTTGACCAAATCCAATTTGGAATGTTCAATTTGGAACATCCAATTTTTGGAGAAACAATATCTCTAAGTGTTAAAAATGTGAAATGTGTTTGCCATGGTTTAAAATAGATAATTGAAGAAATCCAGTCAGAGTTCTTACTCAAGGCACAAATGACCAGGCTCAAATTATTCTATCTTGGACACATTATGCAAAGACTTAGTTCTCTGGAGAAGACACTAATACTGCAAAAGGTGGAAGGAAAAAGAAAAGGAGGAAGGCCAGCAGAAAGGTAGATGAACTCAGTTACAGGGGCAATAGGTACTGTACATCATAAAAAATCCTGAAACACCAAGTTAGGAATTGACACCATTGGAGAAAATCTATCTATGTGGTCACTAAGAGTCAACATTGATTTTATGGCATATAATCGATCAATAATTAAAAATGAAATTAATTTATCAGAAAATTTTATTCATTGGCCTTTCAAAGAATGTTAAAAAGAGATAGACCCTAGATTTCCTATGCTGGTAAAGTAAGAAATTTAACGGTTTGTTAATTGACACAATTTGGTCCTGTTCTATTATAGCTTTGCTTTGGTTTCAAATCACAGCATATGATAATACATTTTTGAGAAGAAATAATGTAATGAAAATCTTGGTGTGTTGTTAAGTTGTATTTCTAAAATGTGGAGAGCTTCAGCTCTATCAAGCCAGGGGTACAGCAAAGAGGATAATTTTACAAAATTGGGAAGTTACCTTCTTAATTTTAAGGAATGGGTCCAGGACATGAGCATGTTATTTGAAAAGCCTTTGAGTTCTAAAAATTAGATGACACTTTTTGTTGACATCTCGTCTGGAGTTAATGGTAAACTTATCAATTGTATTAAGTATATATAGTTCTTTATAGTTATTACACATATTCTTTGGTTAATTCATTGTAATAATGAATCTTTAGGTTTCTTTTTCTTCAGACTCAAAAAGAAATATATAAAATGACATTGTATCTGACTAAATTATACTGTGCAACTGCTATAGCCTTAATAAAATTTATGTATAATTTAACTTGATTTCATCTTAATAACGTTTCATCTTCTCTGTACAAAGTGATTGTGTTCTAACTAAAAAATATTGTAGAAGTCTTCAAGGAAATTATTTCTATGTCATACTGGTGTCTCTAAAATAACATGGATTAAAACAAAGGAAAACAAAGTTATACAGTTGTTCTGCTTCCAGGAAACAGCATGACTTAACAATAGAAAATTAGCATGTGTGCACAAAAAAGGTCTACAAAACAAAACAACAAAAAACTAGCTACAATTGTTTGTCTATATTACATTGATTCCATGTATTCGCTTAAATCCTTCATGAAAGATTTAGCAAGTAATATACTGTATAATTTAATTTCATGTCTACCAATATTTATTATGACATTGTATTCTGCATAGCATTAAAAAAATAAACCTTACAAATGTGCTTAGGTGAGCAATAATATTAGCTACTTATTACATTAGTATCATCTCCTCCTTTAATATCCACAAGGTTTCATATCCTTTTTCATATCTTATTCCTAAAATACTGTGGAGCATTTTAGTTGCAGAAATACTGATTAATTCAAAACCAGCCAACAAATCCAGATCTGAGCAAGAAAGTGAACTCATAGCACTTGATTGACATCCAGTTAAATTGGCACTAACTTCAGCTTATAAGAATCCTTGCCAATAGAGACACACACACACATCAATAGTGATGATAGATGTAGCCAAGTGAGAGCAACATTAGGAAGGAGTATGTAAAGCTGGAGAAGTACAAGTGTCTGAAGAAGGAACCAGAAAGCATGTGGAAAGTAAGGTGGTTCCAATAGAGGTAGGAGCACTTTGAGCTGTGGCTCCAACAGATCCCAGGAACCATAACAGAGCTCTCTGTCCAGAAAAATGCAATGCTATGAACAGATAAGGTATTACAGAGATCCCTCAAACTCCCAAATCTTTGCTAGAGGACCAGAGATTCATGAAGGTACATACCACCCAGGGGGCTGAAAAGGGATATTATTATTATTATTATTATTATCTTGTTTAAAATGTCAATATGGAAAGGGCAATCAATTTAAAAAATCATGTTATGCATACTTAAGGAAACTGAATATGTATAGTTGAAAATATCTAGCGAACAGCCTTTCATTTACTAAAACTGCAGAACCATTTATAGAAGAAGATAGCAACACCACCCCCTATGCATTTATCATGCTCAGACCGGAAAATTATAATAAAGGAGTCTGGACAGGATATGTTCAACCACTTCTCACAGACAAAAATAAGGTCGAATAGTGCCGCGTTAAGAAACAGGAGGCATTCTGGCATTTTGTTTGCAAGGCTTCTTGCATTAAGTACTATATTTTTCAGTGTATAAGATGCACTTTTTCATCCTCGAAAAGTGGGTTAAAATATCTATGTGTCTTATATAGTAAATGCTGCTGAAGTTCCCACCCCACCCTTCAGCCTCTACCTCCCAACGATCAGTTGTTCCAGGCTGCAGAGATAGTTGCTGCCCATCGGAGCCGTCACTGCCCATCGCTGCAGCCACCTATTGCTGCCTCTGCACACTCCATTTTAAGCCTCCATGCATCCCATTTTCGCATGCTCCATTTTCGTGCACTCTGTGCATCCCATTTTTGGCCCATTCCAGCGTGTGGAAATGGGATGCATGGAGGTGTTAGAAGGAAAAGATTAGGGTATCGCTTTTCATCCAGGAGATCGCTTAGCAAAGAAAAATGAAAAAAATGAGATGCCGTCACTTTAAATTGAAATGCCAAGCAGCTGTTGCTCGGAAGGAGTTTTTTAACTGCAGAAGCGAAGTAACACTTCTGGGTTAGTTGAACAACCAAACTGGATAAGAGGAAGGATTTTATATGGTTCTATGTTTTTGAAGTTTTGGTGTTTTTGCAATATGGGCTTTGTGTTTCTAAAATGATTTGGGCTTTTCCTATTGTGGCTAATGGTTTTCATCCTGTGTCCGGACTTGAATGTGAGACTGCTTATTCTGATTCTACCACTCTGTTTTGTTAGCTGTCAACACTTGCCATGGGGAGATTTTGAAATATCCTGTCTTGAATGGATTTTCTACCTGTTCTGTTTGCCTGCTTGTTAATAGGGCTGAAAGTCCATCTGGCTTCCATTTTCAATAGGCTCATTATCACTAAGCACCGGTAGCTGTTTTCTTGTTACAAAGTTTCTTTTAGCTGGCCGGAATGAGCCTCAGGCAGGTTTCTTTAGCAGCTTGATTTTTCTTGTTTTTCTGAAAGCCTTTTCTTATGACTAGTATTTTGGGGAAATGAAGGGGGGTGTTGATTCCTTCCCTCATAAGGCTTTTTAAGGAGGCTTAAAATGAGGTGCAGGGAGGAAAATTGCTGAGAGGCAGAGGCAGATTTTTTTTTCTTGTTTTCTTCTTCTAAAATTAATGTGCGCCTTATATACCGGAGCGTCTCATACACCAAAAATTACAGTAGCTTGCATTTTAGGCTTGTAGGGGTGGAGCTGAAAGAGGTTGGGGGCATGCATGTCTAGTTTTGGTTGTTGTGGAGGGAGGTTGTTGGGATGCGGGCCACTGCATTTGATACAATCAGCACAGTAGTCTATGTACACGTCAGTCTCTCCTCGGTCCTGGAGTCTTTTGAACTCCTAGCTGAGCTCGCGGGCATCAGCATGTTGCAGTATGGACAGGTCAGGCCTCAAACGAGTAGTGAATATTGGTATCAGAACATCAATTGCTTTCAAATAGAAGAAGCTTTAATTTGCCCCAACAGACTCACACAATTCCTATACGTTAAGTGGACATTGTGAATATTAAGTGAATCTTTTTAAAAGAAATTGCTTTTGGATATCAGATAAATATTGGATAAAGGTTACGAGGGCTATCCACAAAATAGATTACGTTTTCGTCAGTAGCAAGAAGGGGCGGAGCTAGTGCGGCCATCTTTGGTCTGTGTGTCCGCCGCTCAGTCTGCATCTAGTCATTCTAGTGGGAGGTTCATATTGTTGCCCGTTATTTCACAGCAAACGTTTGAAATGTGTGCTGCAATTGAAAATCCCTCCAGTTGTGAGGTGCTATCAGTGATAAGGTTTTCGTTGGCAAAAAAAACGTAAACTGATTGAAACTTTTTAGCAACTGTGTGAAGTGTACAGGGACAACATCATCACTGATGGTGGAGTGCGCCAATGGTACATTAAGTTTAAAAATGGCCGAACTAACGTTCATGATGAACATGACCACCATTTGTTTCACAATTCAGTGCATTCCATTGACTGGCTCAAGTCTCAGGTGGCTGAATTTTATGACAATGGAATTACAAAGCTTGTTCACCGCTATGTTATAAGTGCCTCAATTTGTTCGGTGAATATGTTGAAAAGTAGTATTTACGTGTCATTTTCAAGTGTATATAATAAAAAATTTTCCTACACTTTTTTTTTTCTATCGCAAAACGTAATCTATTTTGTGGACAGACCTCGTATTAGACTCTTTTAGAAAATATTCACTTATCAGGAACGCCCAACCAAATATATGGCAGGGCATACATACGTTAATTTTCATTGATTTCCATTTTGTTATTTATATAAATTAAGGCTATTTTAAAATATTAATATGTTGATTCTTGTTTTCCAATTAATTATTTATTAATATTCATGCAAACTTAGAGTAACAGAATAACAAAATTGGAAGGGATCTTGGAGGTTTTCTAGTCCAACCTCCTGCTACGCAGGAAACTCTATATCATTTCAGACAGATGGTTGTCCAATCTCTTCTTTAAAATCTCCAGTGTTGGAGCACTTGTTCTCTGTGGTTTGTACAATTTCTTATAAATTATAATTCAACTGTTTTTATTGCAATAAAACTGAAAAACACAGTTGGAATACATTGGGAAGGAAATTACCATTTGAGCTGAACTGTCAAGAGAAATTGACTTTACATGACAATCCAATAAAATTAGTGGCAGACCATTCTTCTGGAATTTAAGGGGGGGGAGACATCAATTATTTGAATAATTTAAAATTAATCAGTGTTTTAAAACATTTTATGGTTTGCAAAGGCATATAGCATGCCTAAGATCTCTGTATGACAATATATCCAGTTAAAACGTCTTTTAATTTTATTACTTGGTCCGGAAATATTAACTGTGACTGAAGCTTCTGAATTATTAATATTGTTAGAACTTCAATTTACTTGAAGTCCCTAAATCTAGTATTAAGCTTAACTGAAAAGTTGTATTAAGATAAATGTAGGACATTTGTTGGAATAATGAATTAAAATATTCTGTTTAATTAATCAATGAGCTAGTGTTGAATTAGTATTTCATGATGTTAAAATTAAATTAATCTAACCAGAGTTATTGTTTTCCAAGTTTACTGGATCTGGATACTCCAGAGTATTATTACACATGTAAGGTTTCAACTTCTTTATATTGGAAGCACAAATCAGACTAGTGACTTATTTGTCTTTAATGTGTTCTGTGCCAACACTTTTGAAAAAAGTGTTGAAAAAAGAAATAAGGGTCAAATATATAAATAAGATAAATCATACTCTGAAAATATATAACCTATCAATGTAGGAAGAACTTTGAATTAATCATGGATCACTAGGACATTGTTTTACTTCAATGGAAAGATTCTAATGTATCTGACCTACAATCCTGGAAGGAAATCATGTCTAAACTTTTTACATGAGAATTTATTTCCACCAATATCATGGAAAGTCTAAGCAATATAATTTCCTATGGTCAAAATCCAATTATTGAATGTAATTCTGTTGCATATGCAAATATTCCAATATATATAATTTTTCTGTTAATATTTCTGTGTATTATTGCATTATTGCCTTTTGCAATATCAATTATATTTGTTCTTCATTATTGCAATCTGTATCCTCCAAGCAAAAGAGCAATGTGGTACATATTGGGAATGGGTCATAAAGAGAGATGGTTTGAAATGCATGACTGCAGCCAATATTTCTGATTATATAGCTCCAGTTATAAGATAGTAATCGGCAATGAAAAAAACATTTTTTAAAAAATTAAATCTGGCCCTAATTTACTATACAAATTGGGCATGACTGGCTCTGTATCATGTCACAGTAATACTTAATGACATCACCCTCAAACAATTTCAGTTGTAAAAATGCTGCCTCCCACTGATAACCTATCTTGATGGAAGTTGATTTGGTAGTCAACTTGACAAATTTTACCTCCTTTCATTTCCTTTATGGGGTGAAAAAAGAAGGACATTCTTGGTTTTCTTCAGAGGGGAAACTTTTCAGAAAAAAGTACTTAGCTCTGTGAATTTGCTATGTATGGATTCCACAGATCTAAAAACATAAACCAAATTCTACTTCAGCTTTTCCTTTCCAAGTGTTTATGGGATGCTTTAGGTTTATAATAACACGAAAGTCAAGAATGATTTTTTGTGCTGCGCAGGGAAAGAGAAAAAGATTTGATAGACAATGCACACAGACACTCAAAAAGTGTCTGTTTGCATATATACTGTACATATAAATACAGTATACATATACACATACAAACTGTATGCACACACACAAACAAAATAGTTTATTTATTCAGTTATTCAACATAGGATATTTTCTATGTCTCCCTTTTGATTTAAACACGTGCACACAAAAGTGGAGAACATGCTTCTAAATTGCAAAACTACAGAAAAAAAATAGGTTTTAAACTGTAAGGATCAGCTCTTCTTTTTGCTTGGATATTTCAGCATTTCATTGTTCTGACTGCAATCTTTTTTCATGACTTTGTTCTTTAATGACAATTTAAAATAAATGTTGAACTGAATGTCCAAGTATTTTTTTTAAAAAAAGGATGGATCATTTTTACTTGAAATTATTTTAAGAGTAGAGCCTTAATATCACAGGGCATTTACTTAAAATCACAGTTTTAACATGTTCTATCTAAATCTTTTAGTCTTTCAATTTTTAGTCTGTATTGGACAAAAAAATCCTTCATGTATGTTTCTAGGGCAGGGGTGGGCAATTACGGCTCCTTCATGACTTGTGGACTTCAACTCCCAGAATTCATGAAGGATCCGTAATTGCCCACCCCTGTTCTAGGGCCTGACATTTCCAAACATGACATTTTTCTTGCCCTATAGGTACATATTGATTCAGATTTGTGGAAATGTCTGTGATAAAGGAAAGGATTCTGTTATATAAATTGACAACAGTATGTGTCCTTATTTTATTAATTACAATGGTTGATTAATTACTATTCATTTTCACAGACAAGAAACAAAAGATCCTTTGAGTAACTCTAGGTCTATAATTATCAGCGCCTTCAGGTTTTTGCTTTGTTTTTCAATGTTACATTAGCATGATATGGTATAGAGAAAGCTAAAATTAATTAAATATAACAAATTTAAACAAGGCAGTGATCTTCAGGAATGATGTTTGGCTATGTGTTTCTTACCAGAATGTGATTTATTTTAAGAATCTATTGGTACATGTCCCGTTTTTAAGACTTCAGCTGCAATTCTATGGTCTTGCAGAAGTATCACATGGTTATCTACTAATACCTTGTTATCTTCCTGTCCAGTAGATAGAGGGAGAAAACCAATCTTGCAGAAAGTAGGAGACAATGTTATATAACCTTCATGTGTTCCATGGATGGGGCGAAGCTTGGATTTGCCTTCATTAATCTTAATACAATCAGTAGACTTCCTATGCTTTTGCCATTGACATGATAACTCATAATGTTGTCATTTCCTCAGATTAAATGTATGACTTAATCCTATGTGCAATTCAACTATCTTCAAAAAAAATGTGGTGAAAAAGACCAACTGTACCTCCTTGTCCCATTTTCTTAACTAAACCTTCAAGAAAGAGAGCTAAAGAGAAGAAACAGTTGAATAAGTGAACTTCTCTGTTAATATTTTTTTTTTTTTGCCAAAATCCTAGCAGTATCAGAATACACTTCCCAAATGCTGATCATCTCCAGGATCAAGCAGTGTTACTACTATTTGAATAATGTGGATGGAACTAGTTCTGTTACGAAGCTCTGCCAGGACTGTCTTGATGCAAGTATTTATGGAAAAACAGGCACTTCCTGGAGAAAGCAGGCAAGAACTTTATATTCCCCAGATGAACATATTGGACGATAACTTTAATTATGTGCTGCTAAAACCATCAACAAGGAGATCTGAAAGTACTAGCTGTTTTACAAAGGAGGCCAATGTTTAAAATATTCATCCAGCATCAATACAAAATAAACACAACCAGCTACTTTTGTTGCCGACCTTCTGTATAAAAAAGGAGTTATCAAAAACTGGAACTAACTCCCCATGAGCAGCTTCAAGACCTAGGGAGAACTAGACATTGGAGGAAAAGCACTGTCCTGATAATTATTTGGTGTTGCTACTACATTCACCTAAGTTCACCTAGATCAACCAGAAACTAGCTGGAAGACCCTCATGCAGAATTTCTGATCTGCATCCTGAGCCAAGCTCCTCTCATATTTAGAATGTGAAAACATCTTAGAACAAATAAGCTCAAGAATCCCAACCAAATGTTCACAAAAGATTCAAAAAGTGGTGTTACAACTCCCTGATATGCTTGCGAGCCTCTACTACCAGTTTCTTCTTCAAGCTCAAGACACATCATCAAAAAAGACACCTTTTGGGGAAAAGTAGAAGAAAGCAGCAAAGGTCATCAAGAATCTTATCTTCACATAAGCACACATCAGTCTTAAGTGAAAACTGACATGGTTTCATACATGGTTTCAGAATATTGCAATAAATTATCAGACCTGAGCTACCAAAATTATGTTGATTAGTTCCTACCTTGATAGAAATGCTGATCTCCCAGCTAGTAATGTAGCCACAGGTGGAAAATCCATTCATTAAAAATAGCACTTATTAATAGTGATCATAATCTCTGAGTATGCTCTGAGTTTGCTACAGTAATGAAACCCTTAGTCTTCATGTCCACACAGAAATAAGACTCTGAAAATGGACTTCCAAAAGAATATAAAGACTACATAATCCATGTACTACAGGTATCTATCAGGTCTCTGTTAGCAGATATGCCAGACAAGAAACTCAACCAAGTGCACTAAAATCATTTCACGTGTAGCTCTTATGGTAGGAAAGCTCAGGAAAAAGAGAGGATTCTACTTTTTAAAATATACCCACCTTTTTAGTGTTTCCCCTAAAAAAAAAAACAATGCTTACCTACAGTAAGTTTAAAATTCATCCCTTGGGATTGATATCTTCCTTATGAATTCAATGAACTCAATGTTATTCAAGGACTATGCATTCAGTCGTAAGAAAATAGTAATCTCACCACCAGTTTTATAAGGACAATTAAAATATTGTAAATTCTACATCTAGTGGTAGTCTAGATTTTTGTAGCCCAGGGATCTAGAAGGAGTCCATTTTTAATGCTCATGACTCTGGCTTAATATGTAATAAAGAGATAAAAGTCACAAAGAAAATACAGCTGTTTCAAATGATACTCGGATCTGCTCTGCAAAACAGCTGGTTTATATTTTTCTAGTCTCATGTGTTGGTATTTGTTCATATTTGCACATCACCATGGCCAGAGTATAAAAAAATGATCCTGGGGGTTTTGTGCAAAGTATTAGATTAGGTTAGATTAAGGGTGTTAAACTGAAGGCCCGGGAGCCATATCCAGCCCGTGGGATGCTTAGATCTGGCCCACAGGGCTGTCCTGGAAATAGCAAAGGACTGACCTGCGGTGCTTCTGCCAACAAAAATGGAGCTTGGGAGGGCTGCATGCAGACTTCTCAAGCTCTTTTTCACTGGCAGAGAGTTGCAGGAGGCCATTATAGCCAAAATGGAGCTTGGGAGCCCATTTTTGCTGGCAGAGTACTCAGGCCACCACAGGAACCCCCAACAAGAGTGACATCAAGTTGGCTGATGCGGCCCTCAATGAAATCAAATCTGACACCCCAGGGTTAGTTTCTATAGTACTTATGGGATCGTAAGAATACTCTGTTGAATCTCCTAAATTTACTACTACATAGATACTTTAGATAAATTTAAATATTTTGTATTTTGTGAGCTAATAAGAAAGTGATTTTACTATGAAAATAGTTACAGGGCACCTACAAAAATTGTGTTCCAGGGATTTTACTTTGCATTATTGGAATACAACCATTCAGTTTTGGGTTAGGTATTTTTATGTTGTTTTGTTTTGGGTCGGGGGAGTTTTTTTAGCCATTAATTACAAATAAATTCATCTCTCTCTTCTGAGGCCTGAAGTTCATTGTTGTTGTGATTGCTGTTTGATGACTTGCATTCAAACTCTAACCAAAAAAGATGAGGCCAACATTGAAATTCA
>JAEANM010023017.1:0-11464 GCA_017656035.1 Myanophis thanlyinensis
AATAAATAAATAAATAAATAAATAAATTCCGGACTCCCTTAGTCATTTATCTGAGTCTTTATCTCTTTTTTTTTTCTGGTAATAAGGGCCAGCTTTGGTAAGGTAAAAATCTTACCTGAACACAGGTTTCTTTAATGGTAATCCTGGTGTATAAAACAGGCCTAACCTGAACAGGAAAAACTGTGTGTTCAAGATACTTGAGTGCAAAGCTTAGTTAGATATTAATGCTCTCTGTTTTAATGATGTCCAACGCCTTCCTTTGGTAGTTCTCCCTTCCTTCCAAACACTTGTATCGAAAAAAAACAAAACCCTTGGGGAACTCGCCCCTGGACTTACTTTCTTTATATGTTCAGATAATTATTATACCACACGTTTATGCACACTGCAGCAGAGCATTGTTGCAATGAAATAATGGAGGGAAATCTATATTTTGCAATCATACTTTGTCACCCAATTCCCTTAAGTAATCTCTGTTCTGGGGTATTTTATTTAAAGTAACATTGATTTTCCTGGGAGACTAAAACTTGCCTAGAAGCCTGGCTAGCAATGCTTGGGAGGATGAGTTCTCTCATTCTGCACATTTTTCAAGAGATGTTTTATTAATCAACTCCCTGTAGCTCAATTTGGTTTACGGAAGTAAAGAAAAATAGAGGATTGGTTAAAATTGAATTTGCTCATTAGGGGGGAAAAATGCAGAGAACAGAAAAAAGGCCATGTCTTCTGCCTCCTTTGAAACACCAGGCAGTGTGCTAAACAAGATGTAACTGAGACAACCACCAAAACCAAGTCACCTCTGAAGAGTCATGATGGAGACTTAATTTATCTAGGGAACTCTGAGCCTTACAATAAATACCACACATAGCCCAGTGTGTTCATGTCTGTGGTGTGTGTGTGTGTATTGTGAGAAATAACAGACAGACAGAGAAGTGGTTCACAATATCCTCCCATTATACATTAGGGAGATGTAAGTTGAGGTCTAAGATGTGATGATCTCTGTTACCTTGTCAACCACAGTAGGCATCAGTGTGTGTAGGTGCGCATGCATGTGCATACATCTGTTTTGGCAGACTTCTGTCTTTCTTTCCTGAAGGTCTTGCCTTTCACAAGGACTTATTTTTAGCTTCTTGAGTTCTCAGTACCTTTTGCAAACTTAAAACTGTTACACCAGCCTGGTTCCAAACAGAAGAATGGTTAGGGAGTTCAGGATGCCTGCTAACTAGTACACTAAAGCCTTGAAAATGGTTTTAATAATCTTTGTTTTGAATCAGTGAGATGAAGAATTGAGGAGAAAAGGTTATAAACAAACAGAACAACTTTTTTTCTCTAACACTCCTTTGTTAGAAACTGTGTAATTTCCCTCAAAATATGCAGCTGCGTTGTATGTGATAATAGGCACTGCCTACCCTCATTTGCTATTGAATATCATTAATATATATTTATGTACACAAGTGCAAGCACACACACACACATACCCACAATCACTACCTTACAGATGTCTTCTTTGGGAGAAAAGTAGAGATATGAGTGACAACCATATGCCATGATTTGATGTGGTGATGCTTTAAGGAAGTGCTTAATTTGGCTTGGCAATAAAGTCTATAAAAGATCATAATAAGACAGACTACAATGGAATAAACCTGTGGAAGTGAAGACAAATATTATGGGTGAACATAATGCAGCATTCATGGAACAGCCTATTTTGCCAGACTCAAAGGCAGATTTATAGCCCGTAGCCAGCTGAGCACTGATGCCAAAAAGCAGAAAAGGCAGTTAAATGTCATTGCTTGAAAATTAATTATGAAGTTGGATGTCTTCCAGGAACGACACGCTCTTTCTTCACAGAGTCAGAGAAATATTTCTCATTTCCGAAGTAACATAGAATGGGGATATGATACCTTGCAACGTTCCTGATCTCGTTGTCATGGGTATGTCTAATGGCTGTCTTGTTTTAGGATTAGATCAGCAACCATTTTTATTTAGCTTTGGACAATTTGGGGGGATTTTAGTTTTATTCTACATGGTTCTCATATTTTACTCTCAGTTTGAATTTCCCCATTCCTATGAGCATCATAGAATGTTTTTTTTTTTAAATTATTGCTTTTCTTCAACTTTAGCAGATTGGTTTATTTGAGAGCAGACTAGCTAAAGGTCAACAAGTTTTTTCAGCGTGTTGACCTTATACAGTAGCTATAACTGATGAGAAACCCATCAAAGTTCTGGTTTTGCAATGCAGAATAGTTATTTTATATAAAAATAACATAGTTTACTTTTGCCCAATACAAAGTTATGGAAGTATTGTAGGTAAATTGGATGATTAAGAGGCAAAATCAATCTTCCACAGACTGGGCAGAAGCTACCCCATGGCATTAACCATTATCTTCAATTTAATGGATCTGATAATTGATCTGCTCCACAAAGAGGAGATACTGACTTCAGCATTAGATCACTTCAAAACTTAAAAGCTGACAGCTTATGTGCCCAGCAAGATGGCTCTGCGTGCCACCTGTGGCACCCATGCCATAGGTTCACCATCATGATCATAGGATAACTATCAAAATCAGTGCCTCCTCTTGCTCCTAAGTAAAGTCATGAGAAAAAGACTATCAATGACTTTGTGCAAAATATTCCCTTCCAGACAAAGTGACTTGTTTACTTCTGATCATAATTATTTTTCTCAGACCATATTCAGTGGGAGAGGGGAAGCCTGTGAGTCATAGGGGGTCAGTGAGTAAAGTCCACCTTGGGCTTTTATGGTGACTGCAGAAGGGATGGATGGTCTGCCAATACTGTCTCGGTCGTGACATGAACACAATGAACTATTCAGCAAATCTCTCAGAAAAGGATTGCTTAATAATTTACCCACCCCTTTGCTCCATTTTTAATCCAGAATCTGATAAGAAACTTTCTTTCCTAATTTTTGTCTAGGTCTACATCCATACACCATACATCCAGTACTATGCTATTTGCTGGTTCCCGGAGCCAGCAAGAGATCAAGTTATACTAAATCTTGAATCTCCTTCCTTACCTTGAGTTAATGGTTTAGCCAAGGTTGAAAAGTCATGTGGTTAAATTGCAGAGATACCATCCTGGAGCTTTGTTTAGTTTGAAGGTTTTTTTTTTTTTAAAAAAAAACTGTTATTTTAGTTTCATCTTCTGTTATGGATTTTTTTAAGACCTCCCTTTTGTTGATTCATAAATTTTATAGATAATAACCTATTCAAATAGACTCCCATATTTTCCAGATCCGATGTCTATTTTCCATAGAATCTTGAATAATGTTTAAATATATTGCTTCATCATTTCCTTCATTGTGAAAAGGAACCTGGTTTCATCCCAAATAAAATAACTGTTCTTTTGTTCTTACAGTAGGCAATTGAGAAAATAGCTGTTTAAATGACTTGTTTCAAAATACTTTTGTTTGACAAAACCCAATTTCTCATTTGCTTCCGTGAAATCTGTTTGATGACATATCACTTTAATCTTTTGTTCTAAGTCCAAAACTGTGTGACGCTTATGCCTTAATTCTAATTGCTTCAGTTTGTTCACCAGTATGTCTTTCTGTTTTTGCACATCCTTACTTCTATTTGATGCTAGGGAGATAAACAATTCTTTCATAAAATGCTTTGCTGGAGTCCTCTATTGTAGATAAAGAAGCTTCAGAAGTTAAATTGACTTGGAAGAAGCTCTTGAATTCCTGTTGGCAATTTAATTTGATGCCCTCTTCCAAGAATAACAGTTCTTTGATCTAGAGGTTCCTCTGTTTAATTGTACAATTATTGGGTTATAATCTACACATGGAGGAGTTGCAACTTTGATGCCTCTGAGATTAGTTAACAATGAGTTAGAAATCCAACACATGTCTCTTCTTATGTAAGTTTTATGAACTGAACACTAAGTAGGCATATTCTTTTATCTTCAGGAAATTTGTATCGCCATGCATCAAAAACAGCTAGTTAGTAGTGACATATAATCTAAGACCCTTTAAGTGGACTTTAGCTGAATTTCTTTTAGATAAAACAGTTTTTCCTATGTTTTTAAGACAAAGATTCATTCATATCTCTGAGAACCATAAGGAATAAAAAAAATTAAAAAAATGCATAGAACATTATTTTGCTGTCATTTAGAGCATACATGGAAAGAATTATTATTTTTGCAAATTCAGATTAAAAATGTAATACCACAAATCTCCCTTCTTCGTTATGGATTTGTTTTTCTAAATTCCATGATACATTTTCCCCACACGTATATAGTCGACCTTTTCCCCATTTGCTTGAGACCATCTATTTTTGACTGAGA
Organism: Myanophis thanlyinensis; assembly: GCA_017656035.1. Taxonomy (NCBI): domain Eukaryota; kingdom Metazoa; phylum Chordata; class Lepidosauria; order Squamata; family Homalopsidae; genus Myanophis; species Myanophis thanlyinensis. Next base: position 4,297 of record JAEANM010023017.1, read on the forward strand.
TACTTGCATTCAAAATTTGCAGTATCTTGAAAAAAAAAGTACAAGACCTCCAAATAATACAGATACTTGGTGCAGTTGGGGCATAACATGGATTTGCACAAAAGTCCTCTAAGATTGAGGGTAGTCCAGCCTAGAAGCCTATCCAGGGATAAATCGCTCTAACTTTACTGTAAATTTACATTAACAAAATCTTGCAAATCTGAAAGGATATCTCTTCCCCTTTCCTTTTACAGGCCAAAAAACTAGGAAGAGCTTCTACTTAAATATTAGATATTTGCCACAGCCCCATTCCTTTTGCAGGCTCAGCTTCCTGTTATCTGACATATTGCATAGTCTGTGAAGATCTTCCTCCTGTCTGCCAAGGTCATTCCTACATATCATTACTTCACATGACAGACAAATAGTTTTCCTTGACTTTTATTTAAAATATACCCAACACCTCCCTGCTTGTTAGAGACAGAATAATCATGACTTCTAGAATTTTTTAGCCCTAGCTGGGCCTGGTTACAATAGTAATGAGGGCAGGTTCTATATCTCTTCAATGATGACTGGGTGCTGTTAGAAGATACTATAAATTCCTAACCATATTTTGTATTCCTCACCCATTCCATCTCGTTCTGAGCTTTAAATCTTTTCGATCCTATTTCCTATGGGCTTAAACTACCAGTCTGTCTTTCTCCTTAGTCATCTGCCACTCCTACCATTATCTATTCCCCTGGGTTTTCTTTCAATGTGTCACTTGCTACCGTATTCATTTATAAAGGTCTCTTCAGTGGTGGAATTCAAATTTCTTTACTACCGGTTCTGTGGGCGTGGCTGGGAGGGGTCATGTGACTTTGTGGGCAGTTTCTGCAAGCAGGGCAATAAAGATTAGGCTAGAAACAACACCAGAATGTTTTTTTCCTGCCTTCCTTACAGGATTAACCCTGTAAAGTGGGGGGTGGGTGGAAAGGAGATTTCTTCTAACAACCGGTTCTCCGAACTGCTTATAAAAATTTACTACTGGTTCTAGCAGGTTTGCTAGAACCAGTAGTAAATTATTATAAGCAGTTCGGAGAACCAGTTGTTAGAAGAAATCTCCTCCCCCACCCCCACTTTACAGGGTTGAATTTCACCTCTGGGTCTCTTACATCTTCTCCCATTGGGTAACTTTTTCTTTTTGTAATTGTCAGATTGATGATGAGTTAATTTTTATTTGCTGATCATGTGCATTCAGCTAGGCAGTGCAGACTTTACTGTTTTGTACAAGCCCAAGTGTGGAGCGCTTGAAAAAACCCAACTGCAATGACAAAGAAAGGAAGATATATTATGGATTGTTGCAGTGTGTTGTTGCAGAAAAGAGCACCAAGTTATCTTGTTGCAAGGCACAAAAATTCTAAGTTAATACAAAAACAGAGAGGAACTACTTATCTAAGGATGATATTAGATCGTCAGTTTGCAAATAAATGGAGAACTATAATAGAGGGAATGCAAATCTCTCTAGTTTTTTGTGTCTTGCAAAATAAATAATTACTGTTGACAGCATTTTTTAAATAACAACAGAGAAAAACAAATCCTGCTAATCTACAATTGTTCTTTCATTCTGTTTTCCAGTGTTATTGTCTCTCTGCAGGAAAAACCCACAGCCTTTCATTACATGGCATTTAAGCCTGATTGAGTGCTGCCACCTCTTGGTTATGCAAATTATATGTGTGGTCTCATCGACCAGTCCTGCATCAATTCTTGAGGTATTTGCAAACATTCTCTATTCCCATTGAAAGGTAACATATCATCATAGCTTGGCTGCTATGGGAGAATAAATGATGGTTGGGATGCTAATTAGATGTTCATTCTAACAACTAATCAAAACACATTATTTGTTTGGCAACATATAAGAATTGCCAAATAACTGTGATTGCCATGCAATCTTCTAGGAATAGGATACGATTCTTAGATTCACCTAATTTTATCTAACTCAGAAACAAGAACCTTCTAAATGTGGTTGGATCACATTGGACTCTGTAGTCCCACCAAAGATAGTCAGTGGTGCTACAAGATGGAGCTCAACAATAACCATGTGAAGATGTTCAATCAAAGACTTAGTTTCCTCGCAGGATAACGTAAGCCCAAGCACAAGAATAGCAATAGCAATAGCACTTAGACTTATATACCGCTTTACAGTACTTTTCAGCTCTCTCCAAGCTGTTTACAGAATCAGCATATTGCCCCCAACAATTTGGGTCCTCATTTTACCGACTTCTGAAGGATGGAAGGATGAGTCAACCTTGAGCCGATCAGGATCAAACTCCTGGAGTGAGCAGTGAGTTAATCTGCTATACTGCATTCTAACGACTGTGCCACCACCATGACTCTTGCAAACATCCTTTTTTCTTTTCTTTTGAAGGAAGGCAAACAGATTGCATATTGGGTTGATGCATCCCACACTGGATCAGGCACAGTTAAAGATTGTGCCTCCCTTGTAGTTGACACTTGACAGCGGTCTCCATATGGAAAGAGAAATTCACCATCTTCCACTTTAGGTACACACATACACCATTTCTAAACACTGAAGAATTTTTACTGAAACTGCTAATTACAATGGGGGAACAAAAAGTTTCCACTCTGGTATAAGGATGGAATCTTCAAATTAGCAGAACTTTTCCAGAAAAGTATGTCTTTGAAAGGGTTCCTTGATATCAAGAAATGTTATGCATGTTATGCAAATGTTGGGAAGAAAAGGTCTGACAGTGGAGTCTTTGGTGCTATCCCAGCTTGATTGTTTTCTTGCAATATTTCATTACAAAAACAGGCAACAACTGCAGCACTGATGATGTTACCTAGTTGGATAATGAAATGTCTTCAAGCAAACAACCAAACTCAGAGAGCACCAAGGACCCCACAATTCAATGCTGAACTACAAATATTTTCTTCTAAAAGTCTAACTGCTGCAGATGTTCATTTCTCCATCACAAGCTACATCCATTAAGATTCTTTCCTCTGTTGAAGAATGAAAGCCCTCTCTTTCTTTGTATTCTCTCATCCTGTACATAACTAGTCCCTCTTGCTATCATGGTGTGCCAACCTATCCACTTTTCACATGTACTCATTTCTCTCCAACCAGTTATTTGACCAGAATGGCCAATTGCTGAGAGGCGGTTTTGTTTTCCATGTAACTCTCTAGAAAAGCAATACTTTTCTGAAATTCATTTAGAATCCGGGGTGGGGAACTATGGCCCCTTTATGAACTGTGGACTTCAACTCCCAGAATTCCTGAACAAGGAATTTTGGGAGTTGAAGTCCACAGGTCATAAAGGGCCCACTCCTGATTTAGATGAAAATATCACTAATCCATTTCAAGTACAAGGAGGTTTCAAGAGTTCTTAAAATCACTGTTTTTTTTCTTCTTCAGCTCAGAGTAAATTATTCTGGAAGATTCAAGACAGCAGAAAATCACCTGTGATTAATGACTGCAAGTGCTGGCTGAATTCATTCCTATATTCACTCTAATAAGTGAAGCCTGAGATAAACAAGCATTAATATTCTAATCTGTGGTTACCTTCTCGGCTCCATGCACAGCAATCCGCAAGGGCAAATCCGATTTGATTTGCTGTGTTATTCATTTGGATGGTGATGCTGGAAACAGTTTGGCAAGGAAAACAATATAGACACATGCATTGAACATAGCAATAACAAATAAATCAAGGTTTACAAAACACCCTAAAGAGACATGAAGGATCCACATTCTGAGGTTAAATCATTACTATAAAAAGTGCAATTTATTTCATGTCTGCAGATGTTTGAAGACCTGGGTTCTAACATATGCGTCCTGGAGATGTTTTGATATGAGATGGGCAGCATATAAATTTAATAAATAAATAAACTAAAATATGAAACAAGGGGTAATTTAGGCAATTTGCTATCTAAGTGACATAATGATTTTGCTTTACCACTATGTAGTGATGGGCAGAGAAGAGGTAACCAGAGATGATAGATCATGTTGAAACTTGGGATGTTTATAAAGTAGGAATCTGGATTCATTAATACTTGAGAGGGAATATTATTTATCAATCCTTTGTGGCATATAACCACTGAAATTATTCCTGAACTGCTAGTTTAGCATAAGTCCTTTGGCAGATGAATTTGTATTTAGCCCAAAATAGTCGGAAACTCTAGCCCCATGATTGTGAACCTATGGCATGGATGCCACAAGTGGCACGCAGAGCCATCTTGCTGGGCACACAAGCTGTCGGCCAACTTACCTCCAGCTGAGCATGCACGTGCAATTGCACATGCATGTATGTGCATGCGTGCAATTGCAGCAGGAAATCCAGCTGTTCTTTGCAGCTGGAAATCCAGCTCTTCTGTGCATGCACACGCGATTGCTCCTGTATTCATGAGTGCCTGTGTGCAGCATGCGTGCATTGCACATGCAAAAGCTGTATGCATGTGTAGATGGTGCGGTTGCACATACAGCACACGTGGAGGAGCCGCACACAAGTGCAGATGGCACACGCAAAGCATGTACTTTTTGGCACTTGGTAAGTAAAAGGTTCGCCATCACTGCTCTAGTTTGACTGATGGAATGATTTTGCAGTTAATATTTTTGCACCTTTAATACTTAGGTGGCAACTGGTGAGCTTTCAGATGTTGTAAGCTACAGTTCCAGTAGTTTCTTTCATTATTGGGACTGCTGGTAGTAACACTTAGCATCATCTGGAGAGTCCCATCACCACAGCAGAGTAAGAGCTACAAGAAGTGTGCCCTTTTTCAGCCTGACGTAAGAAGTGGCAACGGGCAAAATTCCCTCTTTGTTACAGTGGAAACCAACAGATTCTCTTCCTCTTTTAGTCATTTGATTTCCCATCCATAATCGCAGAAGCAGCCCGTAATTCCTTGCTACTGATGCCACAATCACCAAGCTAAGACTGTGAGCAAAAGTTTTAAGAATGTATTATCGCTCAAAGCAATCAGTAGGAAGATGAATGTGGAATAAAGCCTAAGCAGCATTTTTGGATGGTGATCATGAACTAGATTTTCTGCCTGCCCCTGAAACGTGCCATGAAGAGATGCTCAAATTGATTGGAAATGAACATGGCAAGTCAGCCTCATGATTCATAAACAACGGAAAGGAAAGAATTGTTTGTGATGTGTGCTATGATTTGACTTCATATTTTAAATCTCAGTATCATTAGCCTCCTGAAAATTGTTCTTCAAAACCTTTGTATTGCTTACATTGCTGAGTTTACCTTTATTTATACACTGTCAATGGAATAGCCAAAAAGAGTCCAGAGGGCAGGACAAGAAACAAAAGATGGAAACTAGCCAAGGAGAGAAGCAACCTGGAATTAAGGAGAAATTTCCTAACAGTGAAAACAATTAACCAGTGGAACAGCTTGCCTTCAGAAGTTGTGGGTGCTCCATCACTGGAGGCTTTTAAGAAGAGACTGGACAGTCATTTGTCTGAAATGGTATAGGATCTTCTGCTTTAGCAGAGGGTTGGACTAGAAGACCTCGAAGGTCCCTTCCAGCTCTATTCTGATTGATTGGTTATGACATATGGTTCCTTATTTCCTTAGCTGAAGAAGACTATTAGAGTGCTCCTTCCTCTGAGTAGTAAAAAGTTCTAGAGACGGTGAGTTTGCAATGAGAGACTATTGGATATTATGATACCTTTGCATTTCTCCAAAGTTTAAATATTCCCTATTCCCCACCCCACCACCTCATTCACTTTAGCAGTAGTAGTAATAGCCTTTAGAACATGGGTGGGGAATGAGGACCTTTTTATGACTTGTGGACTTTAACTTGAAGTCTACAGGTCATAAAAGGGCAATCGTTCCCAGCTCTTCTTTAGAATATTAGTCACCAAAGTAGGTCACAATGAGTGGAGATCAGTTCCTATTTTGTTTGAGTACTAGAAAAAAATAGTATAACATGAAAGCATAGTGCTTCAAATTTAGTATCATAATAATATGGTTACAGTGAGGTTTTGAAGAACAAATGAATCTTTATACTTTATTTGAAGCCCCCTATTGAATGGGCCATATCTCATTCCTTAGAAATTTCACAGCTATGGGATAACTGTTGAAAATACTGTGTTCTGAATGACCACTACTCTAATTATTTGTATTGGCAGGCACTTGCAGATGGCTTCAGTAGCTGAGGTTAATAAATCAGTCAGATAGATCAGTGTGGAAGAGGCCTCAATGAAATAGAGAACCACAATACCAACCAGAACAGCAGGCTTAGCAACCTCTGGGAAGGAAAAAGACTTTTTCAAGCATTTTATTCACATTCAGAGAAAATATACTTTCTCTCCACTCAGAGGGTTCAGATCCACAGTCATACAGAGAGGCTGCAAGGTACTTGTCATGGTGTGTTATAATCATGGGCAGGTGTCCTAGAGAGACATAAGTGATAGAGATAGCACACCCAGGTCACATGTTCCTGAATATCAGAAGATTCCAGAAGGAGAGAGGGAGGGAATGAGACAGCTGAAGAACCACAGGACAATCACATCAAAAACTTCCAATTCCCCCCCTCTTCTTAGTCATTCATTTTGGAGAAGCAAAGGGACTGTCTATAGAGCTTCTGTATTCCAATTACCTCAGCTATTGACTAGGCCAGAGCACTGAGATCTTAAAAAGCTTCAGATCTCCAAAAATGTACATTTTGTTATTTCATGCTATACATGGTGTACAGATAGTGGTGCCATGGGAGAAAAGGCTCTCTATGTCCCAAAAAATATCACACTTGTGTAGACAGAACCTGTTATGTGTCTTTTCTGTGGGTCTTGATGGAACGGGAGTAATGGTCCCTTAAATAAGTCATCCAGTAATGGGATTCAAATAATTTAATAACCGGTTCTCTGCCCTAATGACCAGCTGAATCAGCAGTTCTCTGAACTGCTTAGAAAGTTAACAACCGGTTCTAGCGAATAGGTGCGAATTGGTTGAATCCCACCTCCGAAGTCATCCTTATGCCATAGAAGGCTTTATAAGTCCTTACCAGCATCTTGAATAGAAGCCAGAAAAAACACTGGCAACCAATGAATCTCAGGAGCATAAGTTTAATGGAGCTCCTTGATTAAGAGGCACATACAACTGCCCATTTTGCCTCCCCCCATGATTTGACATATGGTTAAATAAAATGGCATGTTCTTATGGAAACAATAATACATAAAATGTGTTAT
>JAEANM010023018.1:0-11464 GCA_017656035.1 Myanophis thanlyinensis
TCTTTTTATCTGCTGTGAACCGCCCCGAGTCCTTAGGGAGATGGGGCGGTATATAAATATGATAAATAAATAAATACTTCATTCCCTGCAAAATGTAAGACCCAATATTTTTTTAGTTTTGAAGTAAACTAAATAAGCAGCTCTTTCTGCAACTAATAGTTTGCAATCCAAAAGAATATGTCCAACGTCTTCAGTGGCTCATGTGTCACAAGTGCGCAGCCTTTCCTCAAACGGAACGCCATGAAAACTTTCACATGCCTTATCATGGAGTCCAGTTGTTGGAAATGATCTCTAGAAAAAGCTCTACTGGGATGTTGAGGCATGTAAGCTGTTAGCCGCTTTTCTAACTGGAAGGCGGATTTGTGTTGAGCCAGCCACTCCAAAGACATGCAAATTTAAGTGCTTTAATATCATTTTAGGCAACCACATCAAAGAACTTATCTGAATGACCCTTGCAAGAGAGTGACAGGGGGGAAAAAGTGCATTTTCCCTCCTGTTTGGTCCATGCTTGCAAACTTCCTTAAAAGTACAAGAATGTAACCCATGTTTTGCTGGCTCAAGGTAATAGTCCATCTAGTCCAGCCGTCTGTAAGATGTTATGTCCAAGCAGATGAATTTAGAAATAAACACACTGCTAGCTCTCCAACACTCACTCCCCAGCAGCTGCCATTAAAGGTATGTGATTTTGGAGGCAAGATACAGTCAATTCTCCATTGAATCAAGCCTTTGAAACTTATTTTAAACTGATGACCATCATCAGAGCATAGTAGCAAATCCCACTGTCAATGCCCCATTGTGCAAAGAAGAATGCCCTTTTATTAATGCTGCATCTTCCCACATGGAGGCAGGATGTACTAGATGAGCCCAAGTTCTAAAACTATGGAGGAGGGAGAAAAACACTATTTTCCATTCAGTGATTTTTTTTGAGAGAGATCCTACACAATCTTTTTAAATTTCTTTTAGTACCATGAACGGTTTCAGAGCCCTAATATCAAGAACAATTCTGGCTAAAAGCCAGGTTCCTTTGGAAGGCACACTCCAGATCCTTCTAGATTACCAAGAGTTCAGTGATTATGGAATCACTGTACAAGGAGTGTTCTTAATCTCCATTGTCTTTAATCTAGTTATTAAAAATAATAACTGTGTAATCAGGTCTTTAGAATCATTCGCTTACAAGGATACACAGTACTGCACCTTGCTTAGCATATGGTTTAAGTATTTAAACATGGGTTTATTTGATATAAATCATGTGTTTGCATTGAGGAAGCATGCCACAAACGTTGGAATTAATATTGATTGCCGGCTACTTTTCATGTCATATACATTTGATGAATGTCAATTTAATGTATGAATCAAGGGACACCATACCACCCAGCTTCTGCTTCTAGGCTTTTCTGTCTTCTGAAATTTCTGGGTTTCCACCACTAGCCTTGATCATGGCAATGATTACAGGCATTCATGGGAGACTCCTTTTCTGCCTTCTCAGATGCTTTTCCATCTCTGCATCCTATTTCTGGCAGGAAAGAATATGGAAGCTGCTACACTGTATTACAGGCATGTCAAACATGTGGCCTGGGGGCCGTATGCGGCCCATTGCAAGTGCACCTGCGGCCTTCACAGACGATGTTTTACACATCACTTTGGATCCTTCTTGAGCAGAAAGGCGGGGTAAAATATTTTAAATCAATAAATAAAATTAAATAAGTGAGTAAACAGGAAGGAGAACCCTACATGCTGTCCTGAGTTCACTGTTGAAAAGGCAGTCTAGGCATATAACAAATAAGCAAAAAAGCTTCTGAGGCTCCCCGGGCAAGTTGCAAGAGAAACGCCTCTCCCCTGGAGTCACAGCAACTCCTCCTTAGCCTGGTCCGAGGAGCTGGTCAGGCGAGGCCAGTGCTTGTGATCCATGCTACCGCCACCGGTGTGTGTTTTCTGCTTGTCCCGCCATCCCAAGAGCTGCCAAGGGTGAGCCCAGCCCCAATGGAAGAGAGTGCGGCCCTCATCATAACTCCAATGTGACAATATGGCCCTCAGGGGACTCTGAATTTGACATGCCTGCTGTATTATACTACAACTTATCTTCTCCTTTTCCTTTCTGCCAAAGTATCAATCAGCTGTCAGGATCAATAGCTGCTGAACTTGCTTTGTACAATTTGTTTTCACGTACAAATATGAGCAGGCGACTGGCTTGTTAATGACCTGTTCAGTAGAACTTTGAGCTTTTCCGATGTTGCTTGACTGTAGTTTTTAGCAGTGTGAACTGGCATAGCCAACGGTGAAGGATGCCGGGAGTTATTGTCCAACAATTCCTGGAAGATTTATTTTGCTATATAGAAGCAAAATAATATATATTAAGGGAGTTTATGACTAGGGAGTTGGGAAGGTTTCTCTGCCATAAACATGCTACACAGCTTTTCAGCTTATTCTACATTCATTGTAATATAAAGAGGAATATTTTAACATCCTGGCTGGGATGAAAAAAATGGGGAGATTTCCATCCTTTGCTGAAGGGTCATTCTTCAACCTAGATCAGACCAAGATGTCAGATTTATGAATGCTAATAGTACTTTATTCTAAGATTACAATAACATAATCTTGTAAGTCTGATTGTATCTTATTTCTTTATCTTCAAAAGAACCAGGGATGCTCATGTCTGAGATACTTCATCAAATTATTTTCTCTCCCAGACTCAGATTTCTTTTATCTTTTAGCTTGGTTGCATAGATAACATTTAGGTCAAATCTTTATTGCAATTATAGATCAATATAACATTAGGTCATCTTTAATGGTGGAGATCCACAGGTTTTGTTATTCTCATTCTAACCAAGCAGCTCAATGCTCTAGGGCAGGGGTGGGCAATTATGGCTCCTTCGTGATTCATGGACTTCAACTCCCAGAAGCTGGCTCAGGAATTCTGGGAGTTGAAGTCCACGAGTCACGAAGGAGCCGTAATTGCCCACCCCTGCTCTAGGGGTATTTGTAAGCAGGGTGTGGCAGCAAATCCTTATGTTCTGACATTTGTTCTAGACACTTCACCTCTCTTAGACCGCCACTCTTCCATGAAACTAATTAAATGCCATAATTGATGCATGCAGAGGTGTTGCCTTGCTCCATATTCCTACAACTAACATCTCAACAGAAGCGCAGATATCAGGAAACGCCCAGCCAGACAGGGAGGAGGACTGAAATGTGGAATTAGCCTTGAATCGTTGCATGGCCACAAGAAATCCGGGACTCACTCTCCTGCAGCATTCTAGCAGCCAAAACGGGGCACGGGGGAAGTGCATGTGTCACCGCCGCATCCCATTTTGGCTGACAGAGTCACCATGGGCCAAATTTAAGCACCCCATGAGCCAGATCCAGCCTGCAAGCCTTGAGTTTGACACCCTCGATGTAGACCATATATTCACTAGCCACAGTTTCAGTAGTCTCTGGTAGAAGTGGGTTTGTCCTTCCCATTCTTCTCTTTAATTGTTTTAAAAAGTTTTCTGTAGATACCAATTGGAGTATCAGTGGTACATTAGATTCTGCTAATCCAAAGTTTCACTAGTATGTTCCAAGCACATCACAACTCCCTTACTACTCACAAAACCCTATTGGTACTAGTAGTAAATCTAGTCTGTTCAGTTTCCTCTAGAACATCCTTCAACCCATTAGTGGCCAACAGTTGTAGGATAATGGAAACCTATAAATATTAATTTAAAGGAAGCTGCACTGATTTTATCAGAATTTTTTACTAGGCAAATGAGAATATCCTAAGCACTTTACCTGTTACAGTGAAACCTCTGGTCACGAACGCCTCTCACCATAACTAAATCAGGTGCTGACCAAAAATGTAGCAAACTATTTGCACCTGGTCACGAACAAAAACTCGAGTGGTGATCAAATATGGTGCGGCTGATTTCCCCTTCTGTACCAATTTTGCCTTCCATGATGGTGTGTATGTGTGTGTGTGTGTGTGTGTACTGTACATGCGCAGTCAGTCTCTCTTCCGGTCACAACCAAATCAGGTGCCAGCCAGAGTTCTGAAACGAATTATGGTTATGACCGGAGAGTCTACTGTATTTCTTTTTGTGAATTACCATATGGATAATCAAATTTCACCTCTTTATTGGGAACAGCCCAAAATTGGCTATAAGATGGGCAATTATATAAATATTTTAAATAAATAAATAAATAAATAGCAGGAGACCCTACACTATTCTGGACAAATGGCTGTCAAATCTTTTTTTAAAAACCTGTAGTGACGGAGCACCCACGACTACTGAAGGCAACCCATTCCACTGGTTAATTGTCCTGATTGTCAGGAAATGTCTCCTTAATTCTAGGTTGAATTTAATTTTCTAGGTTGAATTTAATTTCCTTAATTAATTTCCATCCACTGCTTCTTGTCCTGCCTTCAAGTGCTTTTCAGAATAGGTTGACCCCCTCTTCTTTGTGGCAGCCCTCAAGTACCCCTAGTACTTGAGCACCCCTAGTACTTGAGTATTTTTCACTAGACTGGACATATCCAATTCCTGCAATTTTTCTTTATATGTTTTAGCCTCCAGTCTCCGAATCATCTTAGTTGCTCCTCTCTGCCTTCTTCCTAGAGTCTCAACATCTTTTTTATATTGTGGCGACCAAAACTGGATGCGGTATTCCAAGTGTGGCCTTACCAAGGCATATACTAATACTTCCTTATTCTATCCCTCTGCTCATGCAGCCCAGGACTGCATTGGCTTTAATGCAGTCAGCTCAGTCTAGTGGTAAAGGCACCAAGTTAGAAATCAGGGTGATATGAGTTCCAGTCCTACCTTAAGACTGAAAAAAAAAACCATATGGATGTTTTTGGGCCGATCGCTCTTTTTCAGTCCACAATATCAGGCTGAGCCAGTCGATCATTTCCTATTGCAATGAATGGATTAACACTCAGTTGATTCTCCCATCCCCCCCACCCCCTCCCCAAAAGAAGACCCTGCACTCAGAAGTGGGTGGGAAAACTAGAAAGAAAAAAAAATTCACCTGTTAAATATTTCCCCTTCACAAACTGTTTCCCCAGTTTCAAATGCTGCATAGTTTATTTGGGGATTATGGTATTTGAGTTATAATTAACTCTGCTGGTCCTATCACTTTTTACATGACCCATTTAAAGCTTCGTTAATTTCATTTCATTTAGCAGTTTCAGTTCAGAGCTACTTGTGCTTGATGATGGAGAATGTTGTGGATGTAGGATTTATATCTAAGAAGGGCTTGTAGATTGTCCTTGGAAGGGCAGAAGCCATGGGGCTGGTGGACATGTCATTGCTGGGTTTTGACAACTGATTCAGACAAACGCAGATGTTGACCTTGAAATTTGTTGTACCTCTCAGATCAGATATACCAATTTATAAATCCCTAAGCTTTTCAGTCTGATATCATGTGGAGAAAAATTACTGTGTATTAAATTTATATGCAGCTTGACTCATAGCAAATAATTACTAATTACATGGAAGGAAGCCAATACAGTGGTACCCAAGCAAGGCAACGTAGGTCCTATACCTGCGTCTCTTGAAATCCTGAAGCCAACATCAGAAGCTCTGTTCCAAGTATCTTTGCATGCCAACTAGCTGCTCAAAAGAAAGCTTTTCCAATTGAGGAATACCTTATGGATATTTTTTGTTTGATCTTACAGTATCTTTTAATTTGAGCATTTAAACTCAGTATATCATTTTACTGCCAACTTGTTTTTTGGTATCTCTTACACTCCGAAGTAATACTCTGATTATTTTAAATAATATCTATTACACTTTTCTCCATTTCCCAAAAATATACACTGCTTTTTGTTATAATTACCTTTGGTGACCTTCATTAGGTTTCCTATGTTATTTTCCTGTATTACCTTGTGGGTTTAGGCTGCAGAGAAACATCTTCATTGGTGGTAAAAAACAACAATGTTATTATTTCAGATTCTATTTGGCTGACATAAAGACAGATAAATGTTCTGATTTCATTTATCACAGTGTCTTGAATCTATACATCAAATGGAATGATTCCAGAATATGAGCAAATCATTTCAATTTTAATAACACTTTGTGAGCCCTTCAAAATAGATCTGGTCAGGAAACCAATGCCACAAGAATCAACACAACTCAACGCCATTGCTTCTAATAATAGAATCTTGAAACTCTTGAGGAAGATTCTCTCACCCCTATATTATACCACAGAGAATCAAAGCAAGCCAACCTTGAGTTTCTTTCTTACTCCTCCCTCCCTTTCAGGGCTGAGTTGCATTTACATAACTATTGAATTATTCCTTTAAGGCCATCTCCATTCTCCTCTACTGTAAATGTTGTTGATGAAACAAGTGGGATTTGTTTCTTTTGACAAGTCAACAAGTAGTATTCTATTCTTAATAAGGGATGTGTGACAAGGACATCTGATTTCTAGAAAAATATCTGAAAAAGATATAGAGATATTGTATAGCAATATGATTTTAGTTTATTAATTTAAATAAATTTCTGCATAATGGCTTAGAGACCTGTCTATTTTCAGATTGTGCTTATTGTCTGGAACCAAAATTCTGACCCAAATAGATACAATGCTATTCTTTAGTTTCTTCTAGCAGTCTTTTAGATTTTTTTGCTACCTAGATATTACATTTCTATCCTTTGCCAACTAATTATTGTGAATATTCTATCTGCTTGTATATAATTTTCAGGTAAGAGTTCTATTTTGATTGCAACTGGCTTCCATTCTCTCTGCATTTGAAAAGAGCATCGATATCAGTCTTTTCAATTTAGGCTTCCGAAATGCTCAGTGACTGTTTTATGTTTGAAATTAATACATTTTAAGATTGTTGAAAAGTTACTTTTAAATAATTTATCCAGTGTTGTATTTCTTTTTGTTGTCAACTGTTTTCAACACTTTCTTCAGAACTGTTGGCTATTCATCCAAAAAAGAGGCTGGTGGTGATGATGATGATGATGATGATGATAAATGATAGAGGGTGCTTTAAAATATTGTATTATATTTTATTATGCTGTTATATACCAGAAGTCAGAAACCATAGCACCCCTAGCTTAGAAGGTGCCTAAATTTTAGTACTCAGAAACAAGGATACCTGGATGTTTGCCAATGTTTTGTTCTTCTCATTTCCTTTCTTTAGCTATGGTTGACGTTCGCTCCAGTGGCTGACATAACTGCTGAACGATTCCATACCTCACTGGATATGGTCAATTGGCTCTCCATTGTGTATTTTGTGGTATCAGTTCCTGTGGGGCTTCTAGCAATATGGATTCTGGACACCATCGGACTCAGATGCGCTGTAAGCAAAATGGAGATGAGCGCGGGTTATTTTATTCTTATTGTGATCTTCAGAATGGGTTTTCAGGATTTTTCCAAAAATTGGTGGGGTCTGCTTCAGAGGTGAAATTCAGCCAGTTCACACCAGTTCTATAGACTGGTTATTAGAAGAAATCTCCTTTTGTTTTTTCCCCCCACTTTGCAGGGTTAATCCTGTAAAGATTAACTTTACAGGGTTAATCCTGTCAATAAGGCAGTTGTTTCTAGCCTAATCTTTATTGCCTTGCTCACAGAAACTGCCTCTCCCTTTATTACATTGTAACTTTGTAAGTTTAATTCTGTGCTTGGTGATGTTTAATCCTATGGCCACGCCCACAGAAGCAGTAGTAAAAAAAAAATAATTTCACCACTGGTCTGCTTCACTAGAAAATCAGAACTGGCCAATGAGCTTCCCCCAAAATTAGATAACTCACTTTCCACTGCTGACCATACACAATTGGAAGCCATGACTAAGGGATATTGAGACGTGTGACTGATTGTAAGGCAAGGGGACAGCAGTGCACAAGATGAGATGTTTGACATAAAGGGAGAGATGGGTTAAGTGAGATATCATATATGCTGTTTTCTTTAAGAAACAAAAACAAAAATTAAATTCAGATTCTGGTTTGGATTTTTTTCCTCCATTCAATTTTCTGATAAAACAAGTTTCTGTCTGTGTGTTTGTAAACTGTAGCATGCAAACATACTACAGTTTAACTCATGGGTCTTCAAACCTGGCAACTTCAAGTGGACTTCAATTCCCAGAATTCCCCAGCCAGAATTTTGGGAGTTGAAGTCCACAAGTCTTAAGGTTGCCAAATTTGGAGACACCTGATTTGGCTCATGAGAGGAATGTGTTTTGGATTTTCATTGCAACTACAGGAGTGTTGTCCACTCTGGCACTTCAAACCTGAATCACATCAAAAGCATCCAATTAAATACTCAAAAACTGCTACTCTAATAATGGAACATTGAAGTATCAAGATTCTAGTTTGTCGTTTCCCAACCTGGTGGTTTTTATGTATGTTGGGATTTCTATTGACAGAATCACAGCCAGCATAGAATGGATAGACATTCTGGAAACTAGAATCCCAAGATAGATGCAGAGCAGTAGACTCAAGAAAGTATTAAAATGGTGCATTGATTTATTTGTATATTTGGTTGATTGATTTGTTCATTTATGGTGTTTATAGCCTATCCCCAGTTTATAACGTATCCTTCAGGGGGTTCAAATATGGACACAATAGTTGAAGATATCACCTAGTTTTGGTCTTCAGTGTACATCCTAAAGATGTGATAGGATCCTTTGTTTGTACATGTATTTTTCAGCAGCCAGGGATGTGGGGATTTTCTCATGGAGCTGGAAAATGTTATTTTCAACATGGCCAAGACACAGTGCTGCATAATCACTTTTTAATGACTTTAAGGAACTTTTGTACGAATGTTTGTTTTAGCAGCAACATTATGATCTGGGCTTCTTACCATTTTTTTTTCTGCCCATGGTTTTGGAATTGGAGTCCTCCCATTTGATTTCACTGTGTTTGAAAACTGATCTTTGATAGTCAACATATAACTTTGCTTGGAGATGCCTTGATGGCTGTTCCTAGTCCCAGCCACTGCAAGTTCTATATTAGTGGACAAAGCTTGCTTGCAGCTAATACTATATTTTTGGGTTCATTTACCCAATTGCAAATGGCCTTGCTTCAGTTGAGCAAGGACTCCTGCATGCACATGGTCTCTTTTTCACTAATATCAAAAATACGTCTATTGAGAATGAGCTGGGAGTGTCTTGACATTTTAGAACCATGGACAGCGTCCAGCCCCTTACAAACTTTCATGTGAGAGGCGATGTCATTCCTTGAATGCTTTACATACAGTGGTGTGCCATAGCTGGCTGATATTGGCTTGTAAAAGGCAATTGTTAAAATTTTATGGAATTTGACAAGCCAGTTGAGCTGCAAAGCCTAGGATACCGATCAGTTGTTTGGCAGCTAGTCACATGGCAGTTGCAGAGCTAGATGAGCTGGTTGTTATACAATTTATCAGCATGCCACTTGTTTAATTAGCACCACCTACTGAATTTATGCTGGGTGAGACTTAAGCCACAGAATATCCCTGCCCATCTTCCAAATTCTCTGCTTCACCATGGGCTAGCAGTCTCATGCTATTTAATACAAAGATTAGGCAGCCTTCTATTAAGTACACACTTGGAAATATAACACAGGAGGGCGCTTTTAACATTGTTACTCAGTTCTTATGGCCAGGGGTAGCATCAGGTCATAGAAGGCTGATTTATGTTAACCCTGGCTTTTTCTCTTGCAGGTGCTACTCTGCGCCTGGCTCAATATGGTGGGCAGCATCATTCGTGTTTTCAGTGTTATTGATAGCCTGAGTTTAGGCTCCCTAAACTACGTCTACCTTCTTATAGGACAGTGCCTCTGTGCTGGGGCCCAGCCACTCATCATCTTTGCACCAACTAAGCTAGCGGCCCTATGGTTCCCTGAAGACCAACGAGCCACAGCCAATATGATTGCCTCTATGTGTAAGTAATTGAGTCAGTATTGGTTATTCCAAAGCTGATGCAGTAAGATGGGAACCTTGGATGTCACTTTTCTTGGGAGAACACAATACTTCCCCTGTTGAGGCTCCCATCATTAGTGTAGTAGTTTATTACTAGCTTACTAGACACTATATAAGTAGTGAACTATATAAGTAGGGTAGAGAATCTGTGGCCCTCCAGATGTTGCTGAAGTAGGACTTCCAGTGTTTCTTGCCAATATAGAGAGATGTCGAAATTGCAGTTCAGTAATGTCTAGAGCAATGTTTCTCAGCCTCAGCAATTTTAAGATATGTGAACTACAACTCCCAGAATTTAAAAGTTGCTGAGGTTGAGAAACAAAGGTTTAGTGGGCCACCCCAAAGAGAAAGGTTAAGCATAACTCCAGAGGTTACATCTATCATCTATATTCATGAGAGAGATATTTTCCATTTGGGGCCTTCTAGGTATACTTCTACTATATTTTCCAGAAATTATGCTGCTCATTAAACTGAGTTGAATATTAATTTTATTTAATCATAAGGTTCTTACCTAAGTGGTTTTTGCTGACTATGAATAAATAAATAATGCTCCTTAGGAAGAACGAACAAAAGATGATATATTTACAGTATGTCGTGATCCATTCTGTAGATGGGATCTCACAGAATTGGCCACACAACACTTGAATGTCAAACAATGACTAAAACTGACAATCTTCTTCCTCATTTGCTAGTTGTCTGTTGAAGGGCTCTCCCTGATTTTTTAGCCTTCTACCTGAAAAGTTATTGTTTGATCACAAGGGCTCATTTGATGAAATAGACGCATGGACCCCTTTCCCAGGTGCAGCACAATTGAGAAAACGCTTCACCTGCCATTGATGAGAATCTTGAAGCCCATTTGGAGGGGTTTTCAAAAAAATAAGACAAATCCACAATTCCCATTTCTCAGTTTGCTTCTTTCTAGCGAAGCAAGGAGTCCAACAAAAGGCTTCTGAAGAAATTGTGGCTTCATGTATGGGACAGATAGGAATCCTACTTGTTCTCCTGTCAATTTGTGTGCATGTTGAATGTGTTCCAGTTACTTCGGTGAAACCATATCCAATCATCTCTTTTCTTTCTTTTTGCATTTCCATTTAGCCAATCCATTGGGCATGCTCGTTGTTAACCTATTGTCACCAACAATTGCTCCAGAAGCGAAAGACATCCCTTTATTGGTAAATGATCATACAATTTCATTTAGAATTCATCACGACGTGATCTGTTCTTGGGAGGAAAATTGCACAACTGTTGATGTTTTTAATATTTGGCTGGGTGCCTGTTTTACAGATTGGGGTGTCTGCAGCGCCTGCTATCCTTGGCTGCCTCATGTCTACCCTCGGAGTTTGCAGTAGTGTTCCCCCAACTCCACCGTCAGCAAGTGCCGATCATTTAAATTCACCGACCTTCTGTGAAGGTTTGAAAATGGTAAGCTGCAAGCAAAGAAAGCAGTAAACATTGGGGTTGCCTCTGGGATTACAGGTATTTCTTGATCAACAAATATTCAAAGTTTAGATGGGGGGGGGGGGGGGGGGGGGGGGGGGGGGGGGGGGGGGGGGGGGGGGGGGGGGGGGGGGGGGGGGGGGGGGGG
>JAEANM010023019.1:0-11464 GCA_017656035.1 Myanophis thanlyinensis
AGATATGGAATAGAACACAATAGATGAATATGTGATTAAGCTTATTTCTGTATGGAGAAGTGATAATTCGGGATCTTACTGTTCTCAAAAAAAAGATATATTGTTTGATGTTTGTGTAGTTGTTTGTTTGTTGTTGAAAACTTAATAAAATTTTTACAAAAAAAAAAAAAGAAAATCTGGTATTGACGATTCTTCATAGTGCTGAGAATACAATCCAAGAATGGGCATGTCTCCGTCTAGGTCTCTGGACTGAGCCAATAAAATTGAAGTGCCTGTTGCTAGCCCTCTGACTTCATATTGTTGTGTATATATTGTAGGGGTACCTTTGAATAATATCTTCCCTATGTCAATTATGAATATTGAACCTAAGAATGGCCATTTAATAAGTCCATGGTGAAACTGTTGGACTTTTAGTCAAACTAGACATGTTATATTAGATATTTTAGACACTAGCAGTTGGGAGCACTTCAGTTGAGATTGTGGCATCAGAGATGGTTTCAACCCCTTCTCATCACCCCAATTGGAATGGACCACTTTTCAAGATCCACTCTGGGTCAGTCACTGGGATCTGATGTTTAGTCTCCTAAGTTTTTGGATTCATGATGGAGCCCATCCTCAGAGAACTTCCCTCTACCAGAATGTGTAGTAGAGAGAGATTTTCCAAGGATGGGCTCTAGCACAAGTTCAAAAGCTGGGAAGACTAAATCTCTGGTCCTGGTGACCAACCCAGATTGGATCCTGCAACATTATACTGGGACCTTCATTTGCAGGCTTTTTCTATGCCTGCTATTTACTGTGGAAGGAGAGAGAAGTTTAGAAAAAACTACTTAAGGGACCAAGTGTTAAAAGATCATCCATGGACAGTGCAGCTCTAGTACTCTGAGTAAATATGAGCGCGTCTACCATTCCAAACTGACTGAAACCATGAGTTACTTAGTTAAGTCAAGCCATATAATGGAATTTTTGCTTTGCTTTGGACCTCACTCTTGTAGCTATCACATCATACTCATTACACTGACTTTAATAATATGACAATTTTGTAATTTCATTCCAAAATAAAAGGTAAATCAAGTGCAATGTTCATGGAAGTTTAATGTTTTGAAAACACAGGAGAATAACAGTACTATATCGTAAGCACACCACACATATTAAAACAAACTCAAAATTAGTTTTCTAAATGACATGATTGTGACAAATACATTTATTTAGCAAGCACAGTAAATTTGCTAATTTGCTTGCTTCAGCCTCCTGCCTGGCTAGTTGTTGCTTGAAGAGATATCCTCTCTGAAGTAAGTGTTGCTCACAATAGTTTTACAGACCATGAAGAAAAATAACCAGGAATTGAACAACACATTCTTAAAGAGTGTAATGCAAAATACATGTAAGATGGGAATGCTTGCGAACATGCAATATTTTATGCACAAATTTCAAGACATGATAAGACTTCCTCAACAGAAACCTGTGATACTTTACTTAGATTTAAATAACAACACAATCCGCATTATTTAGGGGAAAATGTTCTGTATATGCTGAAAAGGGTAAATCAACTTTGTTTCCTTATTTGAAGCATTCCATGGCATTAAAATGAATCATGGGAACACCGAGCTGTTATTAGCCTAAAAACAATTCATATCAAATACAAGTTTAGCAGCATTCCTTTAATGCAATATTGTGTTCCCTGGAATTCTTCTATTATATCTATTCTGCCTTTGACAAAAACATAGTAAAAGGATTTGTACTTAGCCAATATCTGGAATCTCTGAGCTTTAAACCAGGAATGGCCAATCTATTTTCTTCAATGTGAGAATAAAGTGACCATGCAATGGAAGGCAAGTAGAAGTGAGAAATTGTCGATTCAGCTTGTTAAAGGCTAACTCTAATTGTCAGTATTTTAAAGCTTTTCCTTGATTTTGCTGATTTATTCCTATTTTCTGCAACTGGCCAAGAAATTGCTCAATCCAATTACAGTGACATAAATATCACTTTGCTTATTAAAGAGTAACATTGGTTAGATTAGGACCAGGCTAACTAAGAACTATTACGATGAAATTGGGATATTGAAGTAGTTTTATTTTAGTAAACTGATGAGAGAATCACATCCCTTAAAGTAGGCCCTGCTTGGTTCTGTATTTTCAATGCTATAAAAGTCAGATTATGCCCCAATTGATAATATCAAAGGAAGAATCTAAAAGGCAATACAAATATTACTATCTGTATCTTTTTTATAAGACAAGTTTGAATTTTGTTTGTCAGCATAAGAAAAATGTACAAGAACCAAGGATTTAAGCAAATTTTGTAGAATTATTTCTTTCTATTGTTTAATGTACTAGATGATTTTCCTTGATTTTTTTTTAACTTGTCTGGCTTCTACTTAAAGTACTGCATTTGTAATTATTTAGATATATTATTAATTATTAATGTCCAAATGACTACTGGATTCATTTGGAGCATGCTTGCCCTTCATGGTTAAGCACAAGAGGACTTTATATCTGAGAAACAGGAAATACCTGTACCAAATAAGATGGTTTGAGTCTAGTAAGCAGGAATCTGCAAGGTTAAAAAAGAAAGGCTTCCTAGGACTGAGGCAACACAATGGTATGGGCTTTTCATGATCAAAGTTAAGATACTCTATGACAGGCATTTTCAAACAGTGAATTAGGCAAACTCTTTGGGAATTTCTCAATTAGCCAATCAGGGCTGGCAGACATGTGTTTATTTATTTATTTATTTATATTTTTATACTGCCTCTCTCCCGAAGGACTCGGGAGGCAGTGTACAGCCATCTAAAAAACACACAATAGATAACAATTTAAAAACAAATTAAAAATTAAACTAAATTGGGTAGCTGATCACAATTAAGGTTTAAAACCTAATATGAAATTGAAAATTTAAAATGTTAAAAATTTTAAAAAATTAAAACCAATTTAAAAAACCACCAACTAATTAGTATTAGGCCAGACCGGCCTGTTTGAACAAATAGGTTTTTAATGCGCGCCGGAAGGTCCATTGGTCTGTGATGGTCCGGATCTCCGGGGCAATTTGTTCCAAAGATTCCCCACAGAGAAGGCTTGAACTCTTGGCATCAGACTGGATGCTAACTTTATGAATCACAGGTTGTTAAGGAATTCTTATTTTAGAGCAGTGTTTCTCAACCTTGGTGACTTTAAGATGTTTGGACTTCAACTCCCAGAATTCCCCAGCCAGATGAAGTCCAAACATCTTAAAGCCGCCAAGGTTGAGAAACTGTTTTAGAGGAAAGCAAGAAGGTTGGTTGATGCTTTTAACACTCTTTGAAGTCCGTGTTTGAAATGTATGTCAGAATGCTAAACCTACAACTGGATATTTGTGTTAGTCATCAGAATACAAGTACCTAAGAACAATGTTTGAGTCATGATGCCATCGTGTATGTGTCATTTTGATGCAACCTCAGTTTGCTGTAGACACAACTGCAATTAAGACAGAGAAGTGACTTCAAGAGGAATTACATGGAAAAAGCATTCTCATTGGTTACAGAAGGGTTCCCGTCTAGCAACACTTATTCTTATGGAATCACATTTTCCATTCAGCTCTGGACTTTGTGGGCATCTTCTGACTGACCAATTGGGAACTGCCATAGGGATTAACAAGTTTGGAGGACTTGAGCCCCTCAGCATGTAATGCTTGGATACATACAAACCACGTTGGTATACTGGATTTTTAAAAGAGGGCAAAATTAGAACACTTTTTTTTTTGCTTAGACTTTCTATTTCACATCTTGAATCTTATTATAGCTTATATACGTTTTGGTCAACTATTTCTTACTATCTGAAGCAGCAGCTGCTTTCATTTCAGCTATATGCTTATAAAGATGAAACAAGCCAACAAAGTGTGGTAAAATACATGATTGAATTCATCTGCAGAGAAGTCGCAGGGAAGCAGCAGAAGCAGCAGCAGGAAGCTCATCAGGGTAATTGCATGCACCTTCTAATGGCAGATTTACTCCCTAGGTATGTTTGGAGGAGGAATTTTCACAGCAGAAGGTTCCACTCCCCAGATCTCTCTGGCATATTCAGTAATTGTCCTGTCACTGGAAAACTTGCCAGAGCATGCAATGTTCTTAATTACCTTTTTAGTCCATTCCCTAGGATTCTATGAAGAAATAAGAAAAAGATTAGGCTGATATCTTCAGAGCTTTAATAGTGGAAAAATAATTTGTTATTTACTGGACAGCTAGCTCTTCCAGAAGTGATGAATTCAGAGTCAGAAATTAACTTTCAGTTTCTTGGAGCTTGGAGCTGCAATAAACTCTAATTTCTCTTGTTTGTTCTTTTCCTTATTCTTATTATCTATTTTCCCCAATCTGATTTAATTGATTGGGAATTGGAATTCCCCATTCCTGATAAATGAAATGATCTTCACTACTGCCATCCAATCTACATTTAACCGTTTTCAAAAAAAAATATTATTTACATTTCATATACAGTAGATAGGTATCTTTCGGAACGCAGGGCCCAACAACATCCCACTTGAGGATAAAGGCACCTTGATATATTCTTCCTCTAATGTGGTACATGACACTAGAGAGGCCTTGCTCACTCGTGTTCTGGCACTTTCCAGATGCGAGGGAATATACACCTGGAGCATTAGTTGATAGGAATTTTGGCAACTCAGAGCTTTCCCAAAGAGAGGCCCAGTTAAGAGTCTGCACAATTCTGAGCTGGATGGGGAAGGGGTAGGAGAGGTTCAGAGTAGCCACGTGCTAAAATTTCTCAGGATATATCTAATAGCAGAGGTGAAATTCAGCCGGTTTGCACTAGTTCTATAGAACCGGTTATTAGAAGAAATCTCTTTTTGTTTTTTCCCCACTTTGCAGGGTTAATCCTGTAAAGATTAACTTTACAGGGTTAATCCTATAAATAAGGCAGTCGTTTCTAGCCTAATCTTTATTGCCCTGCTCTGAGAAACTGCCTCTCCCCTTATTACATTGCAACTTTGGTGAAGTTTAATTCTGTACTTGGTGATGTTTAATCCTGTGGCCACACCCACAGAACCAGTAGTAAAAAAAATTGAATATCACCACTGTCTAATAGGTTATATTAGATAGCAAGATCCTGTCCATTAGATGGAAGCAAACAAAGGATTAGACTCAACTGTATTCTGTGTGACACAGCTAGACACTGAAAAATGCCTCACATGGGGATGCCCCAAAGAGTGCTTAGAAATTATGACTGATCCATAATGTAGCAGAAGGGGCAATGCTGGGTATCTTTCAATTGTCTACATTATACCACTGTCAGGTGAGGTGCCCTGGATGCCAGTTTCTTTCCAGGTACAATTCAATATGTTGATTTCATGGCAGAGGATCAGATTATTTGTGGATCACTTTTCCCCAAGGGTTTCCCACCAAGCCAGATAGACCAGGCTCCAAGTTCCTTCCTATTAATGTTGCTATCTAGCGGGAACAAGAAATATGCCCCTTCTGTAAGGCCCCTGCCCTGTAAGACACCTTTACAACCAAGATCTGGCAGCCTTTAGTTTTTTGGAAGGCTGGAAAGAGCTGGCTTTTCCTTAAGTGCTGGGATAAGACAAGGCAGATATGCTAGCGGTATCAAACTCGATTTCATTGAGGGACGGGGGGAGCAGTGTAAGTGTGGCCAACTTGACATCACTCATGTCAGTGGCGTCTGTGGTGGCCTGAGTGCTCTGCCAGTGAAAACGGACTCACAATCACCATTTTTGCCTGGGATGGCCTCCTGCAACCCTCTGCCAGTGAAAATGGCAGAGGGTTGCAGGAGGCCACCCCAGCCGAAAATGGAGATTGGGACCCCTTTTTTGCTGGCAGAGGCACCGCAGGCCATTCCTTTGCTGTTTCCAGGGCAGCCCATGGGCCAGATGGAAGCACCTTGTAGGCCAATCCAGCCCGTGGGCCTTCAGTTTGACACCCCTGTGCTAGTGTATGTATGAAACGTATGTACATTCTGACTCCCCTTTTTCACATTGGACTCACTCTTGGATACAAGAGCCCTAGTTATAATTTTCAGTTATTTCATGCTTTTCTTATCAATTTGCAATTGGTTCAAACTATGAGGAAAGTCTCTATCTTACCATGTACAGTTGGTCCACTTGCCCTTGACATTTGATGTAGGCTTCATAATCAGCAAATACTTTAAACCTAAACAAAGTACAGTATAAATGCAACCATGAATTCCATTTATTTTGTTAACCCAAGAATTAACAAAGAATCATTGGTAAATAAATACAATGTTGTAGCCATGCTTTAAATAAGGCAAATTCGGATGGGCTTTTCTTTTCCTTAGTAGTTTAAGTGAGGCTTTCTCCTATGTCACATAATTTTAAAGGACTTTTTCTGTGGTAGTTCTCTCTCTGAGGAAGACTTAGGTCAGGATTGCTTAAGATAACCTTCTTATTTCATTAGTTGACTAATTCCACTGCAATTTCTCTCTCTAAATTTCATTTTTAAATTTTTTAAAAATACATTTAATTTATATATATATTCCATTAGCCAAGAGATCAAAACACAAACGACCCAGAAGATTACAGTGCAGGACCAAGGACACCACAACAAAAGAACTCACAAGGCCATCACATAGCACATTATACCAACATTAACTCCATCAACTAATCAAGAGGCAGCAGCGCAGCCAACCAGCCCAGCACACCCTCCCACCAGTATTTATAGAGAGACAGCAGCTCCGGTCACACATTTCTTGCACTGGCACAAAGCAGAAGGCACCAGCCTGAAGATGGCGAGTGGGACCTCGCTGAAACGTTGCAAAGATATTCTCAAACTTACACGGGAAAAGACCCGAACAGACCTAGACCTGCATACCTGTACCCATGAAAATCTATGAAAACACACACACACATTTTTCAAAGAATGGATATTCCAAATAATATCTCCAAAGAATGGCCTATGCCCTGATCACTTGGTTAGACTACAGTAATGTGCTGTATTTGGGGTTGCCTTTGGCAGTGACTTGAAAGCTACAGCTGATTGAAAATGTGGCAGCAAAGCTCTTGATAGGCTAACTATATGAGAGTAGAATTACACCTATCTTGAAGTTTCTGCATTGGCTGCTGCCTTGCTTCTGAGCAAGGAGCAAGCAAAAAGAATAAGCCAGGATCAAACAAGAGTGTGTCATACCCCATCCTGGGTTTACAGTATATCATAGTCTTTCCCAATATGGTATGTCTCAGATGAGGAAATGTAGTTCTTGTACCTTTCAGCAAGTATGGTGATTAATGTTATGGCTGAAGAGGTTGAAAGTTATATTTGAACCCACGCTGAGGACATTAAAAGAAAGTTCAAGTAAAAATACACCCTTGCTGCCTCTTACCTGTCATGATACATTAACATGTTGACGATATCATGGAAACAACTAGGATCATTTGGTGAGAAGAAGCCATTGTTTATTTGATCAATAACTTGCTTGAGCTCTGGAATCCTGTCGTAGTATTCCTTAGCACTGTACCTGAACAAGAAAAATAGGGACACCTTTAACATTTTCTGCTTCTATTGTTATTGATTTCTTGCATTTACATCCCACCTTTTCTCTTGGATTAGGTGGTGACATACACAAGGGTTTCCACAGTGAGTGAAGACTGGCTGAAAGTGAGCGTGATGTGGTTAAGTAGATACTGCTCCATGGTCAAGGGAGATTTTAAATTCAACATTTTAACCACTACATCATATTAGCTGTAGGGCAATACTCACCCAAGAAGCCTAAATTATAGGTGAGTTAGAGATAATACAGAAGGCAGACTTAAGATGTCAAGTTAAAAAGCTATTGGTGCATATTAATTCTTTATAAAGGTATGATTGGTATTGGATCTTATATAATTTATGAAGAGTCATTAGTGGAAATTACAAGTTATTTCAAAAATGTTCCTATTTTTGACAAAATGAGTATGTAAGCTGTCTTCCATGCTGTAGCAAGTTCTTCTTATATTAATATAAATGGATAACAAGAATTTTGCCAGCCTGTATAATCCAATCTTCCTACTACAAGGCTACTCTATTTCCTGCAGCAGTTTTCAATAATATAATTTCTTAATAAGTTTTTCTCCTAATCAGCAATATTGACCATAAGTAACTCTAATTAACAAAGGAGGGAATTCAGAGAACAAAAAATGGCCTCTTACAGAGCTCAGGTCTATTCTGACTGCTCTGCTTTCTAGACACAAGATAGAGAAGTCTCTTTGTCAAAATATAAACTGAACTCTGGCTAGGCAGAGGTGTCAAACACATGGCCTGCAGGCTGAATCTGTCCCATGATAGGCCCAGAGTTGTCCTGCGAGTCCATCCCAGAGATGGTGAGGGATCTGCCCGTGCCACCCCTCCCCCACCCATCCAGTTGGCTGCGACGACCAGGCCATGCCCACCCTGGTCCCCCAAGGGCAAACGAAAGCCTGATATGGCCTGTGAAGGGATCGAGTTTGACACCCTACTCTAAGGTGAGGCACCATCCTGAGAAAGCTCAGAAGGTTTCTGCTGGTCCAAAGATCAATCACATGCCCATAGCCTGTTTCTATGGCCTGTTCATGGTGAAAGGTTTATTTACAAACCCTTTCTTATCCATTGCTTCAACGTCATCCACCCGCATGCCAAAAATGAAAAGATTATCCTCTCCAGCTTCTTCAGCCATTTCCACATTGGCCCCATCCATGGTCCCAATGGTGAGGGCTCCATTCAGCATAAATTTCATATTTCCTGTCCCTGAAGCTTCAGTCCCAGCCGTAGATATCTGTTCAGATAGATCTGAAGCAGGAATCACTGGGATGGATTGGGAAAAGAGAAACAGGTAAGACTGTTATTTTTTTCCTTGTAAACAAACCATTTGTATCTGCACCTAGTATGAGCAAGCCTTGTGTGGTCTAATTTACTGTTCCGAGTAGACCAAACAGTTCAACATTCTATGTGTTTTCTTCATTGATACAGCTGTATGGCATATTGGACTATACTTATACCTCTGCATCTGGAAGGGGTATATTTTCTTGCCCAAGAGCCAGTCAGCCATGGCTCAGTCTGCAACTCTTTGGCTGCAACTTCCAACCACTTCAGTCAGCACGGCCATAAACAAGGTACACAAGAAAGGACAGATCAGCAGACCCTGAAAGGCACAAGTTGTGCACTACCTAGGCCAACCTGCTTCCAAAACTGACTTACCTTTTTCAGCAAGAGACACTCTGTAATTCTCCAAGAATATGACTTTGAGTCTATCTCCTACGTAAGGGTCATTATTAATAATTTCTCCAATGGCTGTGATCAATCTGATAATCTTTTTTGCCATGTGGTAGCCTGGAGCTGCCTAGAGGATGAGAAGGAAAAACATATTAACGGTGAAAATAAAAGTAATGAAAGACACAAGGCAAATGAATACCAAAATATAGCATCTGGATTTCTTAATAAGAAATTACTACTCAGAACATATTTAAAACTCTCCATCACTAGTGGCTTTTAAGAAGAGTACTTCTTAAGTACTCTTGACAAGTACAACCACTTGTCTGGAATAGTATACGGTCTCCTGCTTGAGTAGGGGGTTAGAGTAGAAGACCTCAAAGGTCCCCTCCAACTCTGTTATTATTCTATGATGATGATGATGAACAAGTAGGAAGCCATCTTCTGAATGTATCAGCTGAAATACCACATTCCAAAAGAAAGTGCCACAAATTGATATATGTGAATACTTCTATAAATAAAATCAAAGGAAGCTTTGTTCTTTCCCAGTAGAGGCTCCTTGCTATATATATCTGCTTTTTCGTTCTTAATCTTTGCTGAAGTTTGCAACTTGTAGATACCTTAAATAAATCCATACCAACTGTCCATCTCCCTGAGTTCTTATTTCAATATGCTGAGTTTTCAAGAAAAAAGGATATTTGAAAAACACGAGGAAACAAAGAAATTAAAAAATACTGAGCACAAGTAGTTCTTACTTTTACATGCTTAAATAACTCAAATTTTAACATAAACATGAAGTATGTAGGCAAGCAATGATGGGTGGAAAGAAGAAATATAAGTGTGTATTAAGTACTAAGTACTAAGAAGCAAACTTGGCTTCACATTGAAATTCTTTACCTTTCCTCCAATCATAATTGTTCTTGGCACATAGGATTTTTTAGGATCTTTTCTGATGCCTGAAAAAAAGAAATAAAATTAGAATGTCTTATGCCTAACATCTAATCATGTATTCTTCTTATGCTTAATATCTGATCATATAGTAGGACTGTATTACTATTATCCTTCTCACCTTTCCTTTTACCTACTCCTATTGGTATCTTATGACTATCACTTGTTGGTTGTATCTTATAACTTATACCTTATGATTTATGTTTTATCATTTTGTTGCTTGTATGTGTACAGAGAGACAAATGCACTGGAGATAAATTCCTTGTATGTTCAATCACACTTGGCCAATAAAGAATATTTTATTCTATTTTGTCACATTCCTAGCACTGAAATGTGAATCATACCAATTTTGTTTTGCAAAATATTACATGATCTTTTTTGCCTGCTTGTTTATGACAAGCTTCACTGTTAAGATTCACTAAGCCTTCAATTATATGTATGCAATTCGGCTCAGGTTTCTAAATATGCTTCTTCATTGTTAACAAATGCTAGTTTCCGGGAAACTCAAACTTGCTGGAGCATTACATTCAGGATTGAAGGACATGGCTGCTCTACAAACATATATCTGCACACATATCTGCATGTTCATGCACACACATATAGACACAGACTTCTCTACAGACTTGTACATTTGTTCCGTTTCCATGCTTTCTTTCCCTCAAGAATTTATAATGGTTTTTACAGCTATCATGTGAAGTAGTTTATATAAAAGTAAGGTCAATTATGAAACTCACAGTGAATCTTAACCATTAACCAGTTATTAGGGTTTCCATTATCCTGTAACTCCTTCAGATTGCCTTTCAGAACATAACTTTCCCTGCACAGCTCTGCCCCTAAGAATCCAAGGCAAGACACATTTTCAGCAGTAAACCCATTTGAAAAGAAGAATACATTTTGTTCTTAGAACTGCAGACTATAGTATTGTAGAAGGTCACACATTTTAATTGCACCTAGAATGCTACTTTTTATTTCTTCCTTATTGCAATAGAAAAATATCACAAATTTCACTGAAATCTCTTGAATCAAATCATTGAAATGTTCCTGCTCTATGTGGCAAATTTTGTTCATAATCAATATAGTCCATCAAGTAATTATTTCTTTTCTCCCTCAGAATGTTTTTAGTATGTTCAAATTTGTTTCTTTGTCTTTTATATTAAACTTTACCTGTCTTTTGACATATTTTCATATTTTGAAATAGGTTTTATATTGTCTTTTTTGAATGCACTCAAGAAAAAAAATGTTTTTTTTAAATAGCTCACAAAGGATAGTGCCTTAGGAGGATGATATTCTTTTTGTGGAAATATCATTTTCTTTAAAACAAACAAACAAACAAACAAA
>JAEANM010023020.1:0-11464 GCA_017656035.1 Myanophis thanlyinensis
AAAATAAAGTTAAATAAAGCCTCAACCTTTTGCTTTACATTTCTAAATTGCAATTTCCATAACAGCAAAATAATTCTAATCATCTAAAACTAAAATTAAAGATTCATTTTCTTTTTCAGTTTTCAAGCATAAAATTCAGAAGTGGTTTCCAAATGTAATCAAAACTAGACATGTTCTTTTTAACTTACCTATTTTAATGCTGTGTGTGGCTAAAATTAGGCCGATCCTATCAAAGCAACAGATATGGGAATGATTAGCAGATAATGCGTAGTGCAGTGGTAGAATGCACCATTGCAAACTAACTCTGCCAACTGCCAACAGTTCGATCCTGACCTGCTCAGAGTTGACTAAACCTTCCATCTTTCTGAGGTCAGTAAAATCAGGACCTAGACTGTTGGGGGCAATATGCTGACTCTGTAAACTGCTTAGAGAGGCAGTTATAAGGCACTACGAAGTGGTATATAAGTCTAAGTGCTATTGCTTTTGCTATAAACTTAACATATTTTTCAGCCTATAAGACATATAAGATGTCTCCCAAAGATGGGTGAAAATGTCTGTGCATCTTATAGAGTGAACATTGCCAAAGTCCCACCTACCAGCCGGCTGCTTTTTGGCCTTTGTGTACACCAATTTTGGTCCTTTTTTGTGCCTTTTTTCAGCTAATTTTTGGGTCTTTTTGACCCATATTCAGCCCAGAAACAAGCCAGAAAATGGGCTGAAAACAGGCTGGAAAAAATCCCCAAAAATGGGCCAAAAAAGGACCAAAAATAGGCAAAAAAAGGGGACCAAAAAAGGGTCAAAAATGGGCCAAAAAAGGGGGCCAGAAATGGGGCAAATCAAGGACCAGACACGGGGTACACGGAGGCCAAAAACGTTTTCCCTTTGTTTTCCTCTTCTAAATCTAGGTGCATTTTATAGTTAGGTGCGTCTCATAGTCCAAAAAATACAGTAAATATACTGCTTCTCTGTAATTACTTGCCTATCGATCTGGGACAGATGGAATAAGTATTGACACTGATGTTGGTCAGTCTTATGCATGGAATTTGGGAGAGAGATCTTACCCACATCATACAGCAAGCCACTGAACTGTGGTACAGATTTCCACATTTCAGGTAAATAGAATTTAAAGTCAGATTATCTGAGTGCTCATAATGGTTGAACTGACTTTCCAAAACAATATCTCCCCTGTTTTGCATCACTAGCTACAACATATTTCTGCACAAAGTTTGCATAAGTCAGTACTACCTAGATAACTTGCTGATGCCAGAGCTCCTGCTTGGTTATTACAAAACGAGCAATGCCAGGGGAGCCATAGAAGAAACTTGGATAACATCTGAAGCTATTATCCAGAGGGGAGGAAAGTAAGTAATTTGCAGAAGAGTCTTAGCAATGTTTCAACAAAGCCCATTTGCCCTTGGATCCATATGGAGGAATTTAATTGTGGCCTCTGAGAGCAAGAACGTTTTAAAGAAAATAAGGAAAATGATTTACACAATGAAATTGGCAAATCATTCACAGCAAGCACCTTCAGTGAAAAAGTTTCCAGAGAAGCTTTTTTGATCATCTAAATCTATGAAATATAAATGTCATAAAGTTAGATTTGTGGATTTTTGCAGAAATTGAATAAATATATATATATCAGCATATGTGAAAGCTCCATTAGTAGTAGTGGTGACCCTCATTCCACACATTTCCATGTTGTTTCTGTTTTCCTAATCATTGCTTTATTTTTCAAGCATACACTTTATAAAGAGAGAAACAACACACAGCAAGTGCTTGTCCATTGTGGATATTTCACTTCATAAATGTCGTAAATGTTTGTAAATTGATTGAAGCAAAAGCTAAAGCAATTTTAAGACATGAATTTTGGTGGGGAAAATAATGAATCCCTAAGAATTTATTTTGAAACAAAAATGTAAGATATAGTCATTTAGAGACAGTTTGGAGTCACAAAAATGTAACTATGACCAGTCATAGGTCATGAACCTTATGACTGTTTCAGCATCTCTATGGTCATATGATTGAAATTCAGGTGCTTGGTAACCAGTATGTATTTATGACAGTATCCTGGCATAATGTAATCACTATTTGTGATGTTTTCCAGCTGGTTTTCAACAAGTAAAATCAATTTGTTGAACTACTGTGTGATTCTCTTAACAAATGCAGGAATTCACTTAAGGTATAATTCACTTACCAATTGCCTTGCTTAGCAACAGATATTCTGGTCCCAAGTATAAGTCGAGGACTAGCTGTAAGAGCAATGTATCCAAACTCAGGTGGTTTGCAACCTGTTGTTACCATGGTTGCAATGTCCTGGGATCATGTAATTACTATTTGTGGCCTTCACAGCAGAGTTCCAACAAGCAAAGTCAAGGAGAGAAGCAGGATTCACTTAATGACTGCATGATTCACTCAACAATTGCAGTGATACACTTAATAGCTGTAGCAAAACATGTCATAAAATTGAGTGCAATTTACTTAAAAAAACCTGCCTTGCTTAGCAATGGAAATCTTGGTTCCAAGTGGCTGTAAGACAAGTACTATCTGAAATCTTCATAAACACCTATATGTATCGATGCATCAAATATAGCCACTCATTAATGAAGTAATAGTGGAAAGATAGAAGTTGTAGAAAAATATAATTGTGGCAATTGTGTGGTTTATTATGATTAAAAACAATGGAATTTATGTTCAGAAGACTTTAATAACAGACTATTCATTTAATTTACATTTTAGCTCTGCTTTGTTTCTTACCATTCTGAATTTTCTTTGAAGTTTCAAAATGAAATTGACTTGATATCATCCAAATCCTTTTTTTGGTTTTTTTTTTTGGCTTTCCATGTCTCTTTTGGGATAGTTAACTATGTACTATTTTGAATTCTATTAACTCTTTGGTATGTTTCATTTCATGTCACCATTTATTACTTAAATAGGAAATATTCTGCTTAAAATAATACAAAATAGTCTGTACTACCTTGTCAGCTGATCTGTGCTATTTTTTCATAATTGTGTCATCTTTTACCAAGATTCATGAGAGAAAAAAAGATTAGAGTTAAAGATGCTCTGTAAAATGCTCTGTCCTACACACTGGCAAAAAAAAATCAGAACGCAAATCAGTAATGTGCATGTGGAAGAGCTCAGAAACATAGAAAACTGCTCCCTGAGAATTCAGTTTGTAATGGATTGTGTTTTGTCCCAAACCATCATACCAAGTGATTAAGTCATTTGTTGTGCCATGCTCCAATAAAGACTTACATTTTTGGAATGATTCGGAAGAAGGTGTACATTTTCAGCAGGTGTGTAAACAGCTGCTTGCTCCTTATATCTATTCTTGTTCCAGTTTATGGAGATAAGACACACAATTCCCATTTTAAGTTAAATGCCCATGAAACCCAGTATGAATTTTAGTTTTTCACTTCTCATCGTTTAATGAAAAACACTGTCAACTTTACTTAATTTCTCCTACAACTGAACTGGAAATCTAAATGGACAGCCACCAGCTTAGTAACAAACAGAGCATTTCCTACACTACGTGGTAGCATTTGGGGAACCGCTGGATTTTTGCAACCTAGATTGGGGGACCCAGATACTTGAACAGCTTGAACAGAATGACAGATTGTCAATGTTATATTTTGAAGGACTGTAGAGAAGAAGAATTGTTTTGACTGCCAATAGACTAAAATTGATGTTCCCCCAATAAGTGCATGTTAAAAGTTGGAGTGGTAAACAAGACAATGAAATAATTCATTTAAAACCATCAAAGGAGGGAGTCAGAATTGGATGCCTATTTCTGCTAGCTGACTAGAATGCATTAACTGAGCAAGCACTCTGCCATTAAGTAATTTGTTATTTTTATTAGAGCCTCAGTAAAGAAACATGTCTTCTTCCTACTTCCTTCACAAAAAATTTAAAAGCTCAGACTCACTAGTTTATATATATATTAATGAGATTCTGAGGAAGAGAATAGAAATGTAATTCCAAAACAAACAACTCTCTTTTGGATAATAAAAATCTGAACTGGTAAATGGAAATTGTCTTGCTTCAAAACCTCTTTTCTACCAGTGGTTTAAAAAAAACAACAGTAAGCACAACAAATAGCTTTATAAAATCAGATCTCCCTTTAAAGTACAGAGCTTTCATAATTAATAACCTCAAACACTGTCCACTTATTTCAGTAAATAATTTTTATGCAGCTGACCTTTCTCTTTTCCATTGCTACATTATTAATGAAACTAAAGCAATCAATCAGTTATTGTTTGAGCAAATCTGTCAGTGACTAGAGCTTCTCATTATTATGTTTTATCATTTAATAATTCTAGCAAACAGGTAATGTGCTAACAGCGAAACTTATCATAAAAAAATCTGGTACGAGGAAAAATCTGTCGAGGAAACTAGTAATAATAAAATTAAGTAGTGACACGGTTCTATCAAACCTTCTAACATGAAAAGCTGAAGTTCTATTGATTTGGATAAAAATCAAGACCCCTGACAATAACATATAGTGTTACCTCAATGCTCATCGTTAATTGGTTCTGGGAGGCACGGTGAGTAGCAAAAATGATGAGTACCAAACTACTTTTTCCCATAAGGAATAATATAGTGAGTCACCAGGTAGCTGACACCAACAAGTTGTAGCTTGTGCTTGTACTAGGACAAAATTTTGCTTATGCATTGAGTACTAAGACAAACAAAGGCTGAGTACCAGGACAAAATTTTCACATCAAAATGCAGTGAGTACAAAATTTGATGAGTTTCAAAGCAGTTGAGTACCAAGGTACCACTGTAATGATTTTTTTTATTTTTTGAAATAAGCTGAAATATATTTTATTGTACAAATTGATCAATTTTTGTTTTTCAAAATGTCAGAGGTTTGTGATTTGACTAGCATTTGTTCTCATAAAAGTTGGACAGGTGAATAGATCTCACTCTCAGCCTGTCATTCTTCAGAGGTTCAGAGAGCAAGTATACCCAGATGCACTACTAATCCTACTTTATTGTAAGGTTACATTAATAGAATCTTGCTAGATGGAAAGTATTTCTCCCCTCCTATCTTTTTAGTCTCTGGAAAACTGGGGAGGGCTTCCATGCTTTCCTCACACCTGCAGATTGATCTTCTCTTCTCAGGCCATTGTCTAGTTTGTGAGGTTTACCTCCTGTGTCTCAAAATCATTTCCAGGTACAAAACATGACAAAAACAGCACGCCAGACACCCCCCCTTTTTTTACGTGTCTTGCACATTTGTATGTGTGTTCCAAAAGGGTGGATCTCGCAGCTCAATGCCACAGCATATTATGGTTCTTCTGATGAAAAGCAGAAACATATTTCAGAGCTCCCTGGACTTCGCATGAAATTGTCAACTTCAAGGACTTATCATTGGTTATAGATTGTATAGGTGAGGGGTGGGCAATTATGGCTCCTTCATGACTCGTGGACTTCAACTCCCAGAATTCCTGAGCCAGGCTGGGAGCTGAAGTCCATGAGTCATGAAGGAGCCATAATTGCTCACCCCTGGTATAGGTAAAGATAGGATGTGTGGAGTAATTTATCCACTGTCCCTGAAATAGACTTTCTGATTCTTTAATTCTATTTAAAAAGGCAGAGTGGCTAAATATTAGTAGAGCCAAAGCTTTTACTTAAAAACGGGGTTTTGAATTTGGACTGGGACAGAATCTACAAATGCATTACAACCTGATATTTAACCTGAAGTATCAAGGCTAATATTTAAGTTATACATGAGAGGATGGTTGTTGTTTATAGATTTTGCTCTCTGCCATGATGCCCCCAGCATCTGATATGGGGAGAGATAACACACAATGACATTAGTTCTAGTTTGTGCAAGTCAACAATTTATATGTTTCAAAACCACTATAGCTGATCACTTAAACAAAATGGAAGAGATGGGGGCAGAAATTGGCTTGGGTAGTAGTAGCAGCTGCAATATTAAAAGATTCAGCTTATTTTCTCTCCCTCTGCTAACAGATTGTCGCAGGACATGAATATCTTTGAAAGAGCGGGTGGGAGACCTACAAAGCATCCCTAGAAGTTTCATCTGACACATTAATTGTTTTTAAAATCCATACTCTCTTGGGATACGTAATCCTTATTTCACCAGTAGTGTTCCCCTCCCTCACTTGTTCATTTTGCATATTTAAAAGTCATCATTCTAGATTGCCTTACCCCACTGCACAGGGCATTGCACCAGTTAGAAAATGTTCTGCCGAGCGTGACAAAATTTGCTGACCGTTATTTTGTATGTATGTAAATCCAGGTAGATGTTTTTCAAGATGAAAGAATGGATTATGGTACGCTCTTAACATTTCAGCTGAGTACAGCTGGTGCCCAATCTTCATCAATATTCGGTGGAATGTGTGTATCTTTCAGAACCGCTGGGCCCATCTCCTCTCCCCACATTTCTGACTTTCAGCATTGATTGGCACTCGCAAAAATTTATGCATTCAGGAAGTTGCCATGATACCATTTGAAATGCTTGATTGGAAACGAATGCAATTTACAAGATCTGCCAAGACAGCAAAAATAAAAACTCCAACCATGTATTTTATGACTTCATATAAAACAGTGACAGATTGGTATGTTACATTTCATAAGCTTTAAGCTTTAAAGGCTTACAATATTGTGAACGGCTGCCTGGTAGAGTTCTATTATTTACATGAACCTGTGGCTGGATTTCCAGGGAGTCCAAACTTAAGAACATTGTTAGGTTTGGATAATAAAATATGGAATGGATTCCAGTGATTTGGAGAATTTTAGGAACCAGAGTTCATCTTTAACTGAAGCCGGACTCTTCTGTATTAGAATACAATTACAGAATGCCATATGAACTATACACATTTCAGTCAACACTCCGTTCAATTGAGACTTGAAGGTATGGCTGCTCTTGAGGAAACGTTTTCGCTTGAAGCTTGACAGCCCAATCAATTTCATGCCTCTTTACTTAAAAGTAAATCCCTCTGCATTTGATAGGGTTTACTTCTGGATATCTGTGCATAGAATTTCAAAGGAACAGAACAGTGTTCTACTTAACTTTATTGCAATCACTAACCATCACAAGACAACTGGTATTTGAATATCCAAAATATCCAAAACTAAATTGGCAATGTCAGGATAGTTAAGAAAAATACACACAGCCAAAAACAAAAAACAAAAAACTAAGAGACAATATTAAATCAAAATATGCTGAAGAACTTGCTGAGGCCATAGATGTATAACAAGAAAAAAAAATTAAAATTAATAATTTGGATAATGTAAACATGGAATAACAGTATAAAACACACACACATGTAATCACATGTGGTTAGACACACACACATGTATTTTTGTAAATTAAACCATCCAAAAGGGACTTAAGAATTATAAATTTCTCTTAGACACCCCTGTCAAACCTCAGAAAAATAGTGTACAAGAGCTGACATGGCATGTACACTCATAATCCAAAAGTTTATTTGGAGCCCAAGCCATTTCTGGATGTCAATACTCAGGTATAACCTTGTGTGTTACATTCAAGTGTCAGGGTTCCACACAACATTAGCAATGCAATCAGAACTTCAAAGAAATGAAAATCCTTAGAATAAGATTTTTTGAAGACATTGTATTGGCACAGCTGGTGAAATCCTGAATCTGAAATTCCCGATGTTTCTCCACCCAAGTAAAGTGAAAGTTCCTCCCCAATAATTCCCACATGTGAGCTTCTCACCAGTCCATTCAAAGAAACATCAAAGCTCTCCTCCATAGCCAGCCCTACCAGGTGCTAACTGATGAGCAAAGATTCTCATGAGAAATATTTAGAAAGAATGTAAAAAGATAACAGCCGCTGAGTTGGCTCTATCAATCCCCAACTCCTCCACCATGGTTAGAAATGTGTCAAAACTAAAAGGGCTACAGTAATAATTGCAAAAGTACAGATTAATAAATTCTCAGCACATAATTCTCCTTTTAGGCTTGACATCAAGATTGGTGTCAGAAAGTAGAAATTGCTTATGCTATTGATTGTTGTATCTTGTTTTGCTGCTTAGGCATGGGGCAATAGTTTCAGGTTCTGTATAGCACTGGTATACAGAAGAACATGTTTGATAGTTTCTACCTGTCCTGAGTCAAAAAGACATAATCCTGATGAATATTAGGTGTTTTTGTATCTTTTAGCCAGAAATGCTAAAGGGAGAGCATTATATTAGGCTAAAATAAAAGCCCTTCTCTGTTTTGGGACATTTACTTGTATAAGATGTATAGATTGTGCCAGAGTATATCTCCTATTGTCTTCCATGAAAAGCTGGATGATATTACCAGCATTCATTTGATGGTCTAAGTCAAGGGTACATTGCTTAATTGTGACCCTTGCTTGCTCATAGTCCAAAGATAATAAGTAAGTGGGGAAAATATAGAGCAATTTAGCTGATGTATATACAGATTCACAACCTCTAGCACAGGGGTATTAAACTCAAGGCCCATGGGCCAGTTCTGGCCCATGGGGTGCTTAGATTTGGCCCATGGAGCTGCCCTAGAAACAGAGAAGGACTGGCCTGCCTCTGCCAGTGAAAGTGGGCTCCCAATCTCCATTTTTGGCTGGGACAGCCTCCTGCAACCCTCTGCCAGTGAAACCAGAGCTTGGGATGGCCATATGATCCATTTTTGCTGGCAGAGGGTTGCAGGAGGCCGTCCCAGCCAAAAATGGAGATTGGGAGCCCACTTTCGCTTGCAGAGGCATCACAGATCAGTCCTTCTCTGTTTCCCTGTGGGCCAGATCTAAGCACCCTATGAGCTGGATCTAGCCCATGGGCCTTGAGTTTCACACCCCTGTCAAAGATGGAAATTGGGAGCCCGCTTTCAATGGCAGAGCACTCAGGCCATCACAGCTGCCCCTGGCACGAGTAAAGTCAAGCTGGCCATGCTCATCCTGGCCACACACCCCACCCCCCCAAGATCAAACACAATCCTGATGTGGCCGTCAGTGAAATCGAGTTTGATACCCCTGCTCTAGCACATTTTCATCTTGCCCAGTATAAAACAGTCTATGTAAGATAAAATGCAGAAATGCATTAATTTGATAAAATAGTGGAAGAGGATGAACTCCAGAATCAGTTTGTCCCTCATCTGGGTCCCAGTGGGTTCTCTATGATCTACTGGAATTGTCCTGCTTTTATCTTTCTTCACTTAAGTACTCAGCATTGGAAAAGACTGACCTGAGAAGTTTCCCTGAGGTTGGGGGATGATTTCCAAAACCCTCCAAGGATAGCCCCCACTTTCTGCCCTTGGCAGATGAGATATGAGCAAGGCCTTTGGGAGATAAACCACAGGATTACAGTTAAGACATTTCTGATGTCTTAGATTGGAGGAGAGTGCCCAGTTATTATTATCATCACTTTTTGGCACTAGGGATCAGTTTCGTGGACGACAATTTTTCCATGGACTGGTGGAGGGATTGTTTCGGTTTTGCTCGCTCGCCTGCCTCTCACCTTCAATTGTGTAGCCCAGTTCCTAAAAGGCCAGTCCCTGGCGCAAGGGATTGGAGATCCCTGATTTAGATGATGAACATACTCTGTAGCTTTAACAAGCTGATATCTCTGAGTTGGTGGTGTTTTGGAACCCTATGTGAAATATTAACATTGTTTTTCACTTTTGTTCCAGCACTGCCAATAACATAACTCTTAGTTTGTACCTCAGTCTGCAGTGTGCAGGTATCAGTGAAGTGAAAGTCAGTAGTACAAACAAATATTATACCTGTAAGCCCAAAGGCAAACCTTTTATACAGGTTGCATTTTTTATTTCAAAAGGGATGTGCACAGAGCAGTATGTTTGGCTCTCACCTTCAAATGTTCTCTTTTGAAGGCCTGATTTTGTTTCTAGGTCTGGGGTTAGGGTGCTTGAGAAGCCCTTGGTGATTTTCTGGGTTGATATTGGTGTGGTTCTGTCTGGGCATTTATGTTTTCTTTTTTTTTTTTATATGACATATTATTGTAAATGCATAAGCTGGTCAAAGTTTGTTTGGAATCAGCCGACCTTGACATCTAAGGAATGAATAAAATATTTTGTCATTGGAAACCCTCCCCTCTCAACACAAACAAACCCTTGCTAAAAAAAAAACTATTCACAAGCACATAAAGTTAAGCCAAACTTGGTAAAGGCTATGTCCAGTGTCAGATTTTCCAAAGTCTTTATTATTACCTATAATCATGTGGATTTTTACTGGGACAGAAAGAAAAGTAGAGTTCGCCATCAAATGTCACATGGCAAAAAAAGTTATGGTACAAAGTATTGTAATAATGAATAATACTGAGAAACAGTGAGAAACATGAATTGAGAGTTTAAACTTTCAAAGATGCTGCTATAATGATAATATAATAAAACAACATAAACCAATTATTCAGAAATGATAGATAAAAACAGCTAGTTTGGAAAGCTTAACAGAGATAAGACTTAAATAAGAGATAATTTGACAAAAAGAACAGCAATAAAGTAACATCTTAAGTTCAAGAGAAAATAAAAAGAAAATATACATTAAATTTTAGATAAATATCCAGGTTTCTATCATTTGGCAATATTTATCTTAATTTGGGGGAAATCCCATAAATTTAGAGCTAGGCCATTGGATCATTTCTTTTCTTTTGTTTTAAACAGTGGTTTTATGAAGACAAATAAGTTGGCTAATTGTAATAAGATGAGCAAATAATATAGGTAGCATTCTGGAAAAGATCTCCATGTGGCATGATTATTGAATTTACTTGCAGGAGATGATAGGAACTGTAGTCCATTTTAGCAACAGAATGTTATTTGGTATCAGCTGGAACAAGATGATCTAAAAAAAACAAACAGGGTTTAGTTAGAACATCCAACTAATGGCAATATTAACTTGCCAAGATTAGATCTCAGATTTAAGACCATTACTATGTTGGCATATTAGAGAGCCAGTTTGGTCTATTAGTTAGAAATTAGGAGACTGTGAGTTCTAGTTTCATCTTAGTATGAATGCTGGCTGAGTGACTTTCAGCCAGTCATTCTATCTCACCCCACATTGTCAAGCTTGGGTGACAAGCTGGTTGATGCATTACTGTTGCAGCATTTGGTTGATCCAGAAAAAAGCAAACCCTGCACTTGTGGGAAAGCACTAGGAAGGAAAAAAAATCTATGTTATTCAGAAAGTCTGTAAATGATGGCCAGGAATAGAGCTATTGTGTCTTTGAACCTACAATTTGACTCAAATAAAATAAATGAAGAATGGATTCCCCACCTGTTTTTTAATGTCAAAATAACATTCTGTAGCTATAATCTATCTGTGCCTGTGAGGCAAACAGCTTACTCAAGATGATGCTGATTCTATGTCTACATCTGTCAGGCAGATTGATTGGGGGGGGGGCTGTGAATATAGCTTGTAGCACGACAGCTTCCCCAGCATCTGGATGAAGCTTTGTATTTAGATCCCCTCCAATCGGGTTTCAGGCCTGGTTTCAGCACG
>JAEANM010023022.1:0-11463 GCA_017656035.1 Myanophis thanlyinensis
CTGTCGCGTCAGCCAATGGGAAGCCCCGAATTCTGAAGCCGCGGCAATTATAAAAAGCCACGGCTTGCCGCTTTCTCTCCCTTGCTTTCCGGATCTTCAATCCCTGCTTGATCTACCTTACTCCAGCGGCCAGATAAGACTCTCAAGGTCTATCCGTGCCGGAATAAAGGCAGATAACTCCACCTCGCCTCGGCTTCGTCATTTATCGGGTCTGGGTCAATCGGGGATTTAACACCATGCTAGGATCAGTCGAGGCCTGGGTTAACAACAACCGCTATCAATGCTGTTGACCTACAGGGTGCTGGCAGAAATTGGACTACTGTTGGTCAAAGAAGGAGAGGAAGTGGAAGGATTTATAGACAGAGAGAGAAGAGGAAAGGTAGTATAGGTCTGAGAATAGGGACTCTTAAGGTTGGCACAATGACAGGGAAAGGTAGAGAGCTGGCAGACATGATGAAGATAAGATAGATATACTGTGTGTACAGACCAAATGGAAAGATAGCAAAGTGCGCAGTATTGCAGGGGGATACAAACTGTTTTATTATAGTGCAGATAGGAAATGGGGTAGGAATGATCCTGAAGGCGGAGTTCATGAGGAATGTTTTAGAGATGAAAAAAGTTTCAGATAGGATTATCAGTTTGAAGTTGGAAATTGAAGGGGTAATGTTGAATGTAGTCAGTGGTTATGCTCCACAAGTAGGGTGTGAGTTAGGAGAGATTCTGGAGTGAGTTAGATGAGGTGATGGAAAGCATTCCAAGAGGGGAGAGAGTGGTGATTAGGGCAGACTTCATGTTAGTGAGGGGAACAGAGGTGATGAGAAGGTGAAGTGCAGGTTTGGTGTTAAAGAAAGGAACCTAGAAGGACAGATGGTGATGGACTTTGCTAAGAGGATGGAAATGGCTGTAGTTAACACCTATTTCCAGAAGAAGGAGGAGCACAGCAAATCTTATGGCTACCTTTTCCCCTCCTTGTCTGTCAATACATTTCCTCTCTATTCTCTTTCCACTTCTACAGTTTCTATTTAAGATAGTCCATTGTCCCAGATGTTGTTTGCCTTTCTTCACTTTATTTCTCTTTTCTTTAAAAATTCTGGCTTCCTTTCAAGGTCTTATTCCAATGGTACAATATATTTTTTCACCAGTAGGTGTTGTCTCAGTCCAATTTCCAGCATTAAAGGGAAGTGAAAGATATAACAGCTGATTGTCATAGTAAAAAAAATCATTTGTCTTTGTGGAATTTCTTCCAATAGTCAAAGAATATTATCTGCTAATGTAAGTCACTTTTTATAATACTGTAAATTCCAGTCTGGTCCTTCTATATTTTAAAACTTAATAGTGTCTGTCCCTTTAAAATTTCATTTCTCTTTAGTCTATAGTTAGTGCTAGTGGCTTTGTAGACCTCCCCTTCCAGTGTTCTTGAGAACAAGATGACTTCTGTTTCTAGAATGGATTCCCATTCTAATATTAACCAGGCCTGGCCCTGCTTAGCTTTAGAGGTCAGATCACAGAAACAGCTTCAGTACCAAATAAAACCAGCAGCAATGCTTCTGATGGGGAGTATCTCAAAGGCAGGGAAAAAAGACTGGAGTAGATCTCTATTTCTGATCCACATCAGACACCCAATTTGCTGGGCTCAGACTGTTACATGCTGGATTTGCTGTAGATCTAATCTTGTCTGCCCTGCAGCTGTACACTAGATCTGTGCAAAGATCTATTATGACACCAAAATCTGTCTGGACAAGGAGAGAGATGGCTTATCCCCAATAGATCCTGTCCACTGAATATTCTCACGTACCAAAGCAGGACTTCCTTTCCCAGGAAGAATGCCAGTCTGGAGGAACAAAGCATG
Source organism: Myanophis thanlyinensis (assembly GCA_017656035.1). Classification (NCBI taxonomy): domain Eukaryota; kingdom Metazoa; phylum Chordata; class Lepidosauria; order Squamata; family Homalopsidae; genus Myanophis; species Myanophis thanlyinensis. The sequence goes on from JAEANM010023022.1 coordinate 1,850, forward strand.
AGACTGTGCATGTACAGAGGGCTGTTCCCTTCATCTTGCTAGCAACTTTGAGAAAGCAAAAGTGGGGGTTCTCTCTTTGTGGCGCTCCTCTTCTCTGGAACTCCACCTCTTTTGGGAGCTAGTCAAAACCTGGCTGTTCTGGAAGGTCTTTAACATCAGTTATTAAAAATGCAATTATTAATATAGGTAGTCCTGGACATATAGTCATTCATTTAGTGATTCTTAAAAGCACTGAAAAAAGTGATTAATGACCAGTCCTCTCACTTGCAACCATCCCAACAGTCATACGATCAAAATTTGGGTGCTTGGCAACTGGCATGAATTTAGGATGATTGCAGCACCCCACGTCTGACAAGCAAAGTCAATGAAGGAAGTTGGATCTGCTTAACAACCAATGATTCACTTAAGAATTCACTTAACAACTGCAGTTGTTCCAGTGATTTGCTTAACAACGATGGAGGAAAAAAGTTGAAAATCAGGCATGACTTGCTTAGAAATTACCTTGCTTACCAAAGGAAATTCTTCTCACAACTGTGATTGTAAGTAACAGACTACCTATGAAGCGGGTGAATAAGGGTGGGGACTTCTAGGTTTCTATGAAGAGGCACCCATGAAAGGTGTTCTGCTTTCCAACCACACAGATTGCTGATCAATTGGTAATCAATGTTTACATTTCAGAATGGCTCCTAATTGTAAATAGAATCCCTTTGCAAATTCCATTTTAAGCAGGTAAAAGAAGCTCTGATGAACCAGACCAAAGTCAGTCTAAGATTTACAGTGACCACACAAATGTCTCTGGTTCTCCCACAAGTAGAAGGCAGAGACTTATGGCTTTGCCAAACATGAGGCGTTTTCGTACAACTTCACTTTCTTCCATCACACCGCACAATATTGGACACTCGGCCATCTCACACTCTAGGAATCCCAGGTATCTCACATTAAGCTGAGAAAACATTTCCAAGTTTCACATCCCCAATCAATAAGTACTAAGGAAGGACCAGAACTCAAGAGTTTCCTGGTGATCTGCCCAAAGTCACCCAGGAAGTTTTCACACTTAAGGGAGGATAAGAACCACAGCCTACTGTATATTGTTTGAAATTCACACAGCTGGCTTTCATGCCTAGGGCATGACTAGAACTCAAAGTCCTCATGAGTGTCTCAAAATCACCCATTTGGCTTTTATTTTGAAGGTGGGATTAAAACTCCAGTGACTGCCAGAAAATTCCTCAGGTGCCTTTGATTCCTGTACCCCCACCAGGCACTCCTTGCCCATCCCCCAAGCACAAAAGGCTCCTTCTGCTGCCTTCCTGCTCCCCCTCGCCTCACCCAAACAGACAGCTGTCACTCAAGCCCCTCACCTGCCTCACGCCCAGGTCAGGCAATGTTACCCCTGGCAGGTGGTCTGCCTGAACCCTCTTCCCTCCCACCACCTCATCCCTGCACAAGCTCCTTGGGGCTGGCCAGGAGGCTCTCCAAGAAGCCAGTTGGAGTGCAGGGGAGGGGAGAACAGTAAAACAGTTACATTTAATGACTGAATTACAAGTGAAATTTAAGATGCAAAAAGAAATATAAAAAGGGCATAAGAACAAACTGCAATGCAGGAACTAAGAATTTCAAGCTCAGACAAAAAAAGAACATCAATGGCTGCCTTGTGCTTGGTGTGCTGATGCTAATTTCTTGATGTCTGGAACCATTTTTGTTAATCGCATTCTTAAATCACTGCGCTCAGAGATCTTCAACATGTTCCTTGACTTAGAAAGGATCTGTTGGATGGTGCTAAAGCCCCTCTCCACTAAGTAAGTGGAAGGAAAGGCTAAAAGAAGCAACTTAACTTCTTCACACAATATTGGGTAAGTGTTCCTCATTTTCACCCAAAAAGCTTCATAGCCATAACTCTGAAAATGTGACTGGGCTTCACAGTCGTACTTCAGATCTGTCAGTGGCTCTTGCAGTTTGAGGTGAAGTTGTGCAAAGTCTGCTGTGAAAGGATTTAGCACCCAAGTGGGCACTTCCAGATTTATCAGATCATAGAATCTGGTTTCCCTATCTTCTTTTAGTTGCTTCAAGTGGCAGCAAAAAACATCCAAATCTTCTGCTTGGAGTTCACATTCATTACCAAGGCTTGGGAATTGATATAGCTCCTGGAGACTCATATTGCTTGCAAGGAAGTCCAATTTTGAAATAAATGAGATTACTCCTTTGGCCTTAAGAAAATTGATTTTATCTCCTTGCAGCTTTATGGTCACTTCATTCAGCTTGTCAAAAACATCAGCAAGATAAGCTACATCCAGATGTCAAAGTTTAAGAGAACTGCTTAGACTTGGGTCAATGGATTCAAGAAATTTGACAACTGTGTCGAAAAGTTCGGGGAATCGCTGCAAACACTTTCCTTTTGAAAGCCACCTTACTTTGGTATGCAAAAGGAGATGTTCAAACTCGTGATTTTCTTCACAAAGCTTGTGAAAAAGTTAGTTGTTCAAGGCATTCGACTTAATTTTATTCACAGCATTAATGACATAACGTAGAGACTTGTGCAAACGGCCACTCAAATTTTTTGAGACAAGGTGCTGTCTGTGAATGACACAATGAACAGTCATAACTCCAAATTTTAGATGAGATTGAAATCCATGATATCATCCAACCATGGATGCAGCTCCGTCACTTGCACATGCCACATTTGTCAAAGGGATGTTTTTCTCATTAAAAATCTCTTCAATCTTTTTAAATATCGAAGAACCTTTTGTGTCGGTGGCTAAATTTCGAACAAATAATAGTTCTTCCCCAATCTCTTCATTTCCATTGATGAAATGGGCATAAGCCAATAACAAGGTTTCATTTTCATGAATCGTTGACTTGTCAATCTGCATCATAAATTCTGTATTTTTCAAGATGTCAATAAGCCTTTCTTCCACATCAGCAGCCATTTCATCAATTTTTTTGATATGTGTCATTGCTCAAAGGAATTGATTGCATGATAGTGCTTGCACTGGGCCCCAACATGGTGGCAATAATCTGTTTCCCTGCTGGTAAAATAAGTGTTTCTCTGATAGTGTGAGGTTTGCTACATTTGCTATCAACAAAGATATTTCATAGGAACAAATGACCCCCTTGTTGGCATTGAGTGACGATTTTCCAAATAACTTCCCAACAGTGCTGCGACCCTCAAACTTGGCCTTTAAGGATTGGAGAAACAATGCTGGTTTGTCAGCTTTATCCAAATGAATTCTTACCAAATGGTCTTTCAGTCGGGGAGGCTTCATTGCTTCACTTGGAAATGTTTTCTCACAAAGAAAACAAAACAGAACCTGTACGTTGGAAGGAGATGGAATGAATCCCAATTTTAGGTATTCCATCGAATATTGGTGACACTTCCTCTTCTTGGCCACATTGAGAGGTCTTTGAAATGAAAGGCACTAACTGCAAATTAAATTTTTGACAGCACAGGAACACTAGAAAAACACATGTGGACGTCAATAAATCTAGTTTCAACAGTTACATTGACATTACAGCTGACATCACAAGGGACAGCCACTCAGCATGAGATGTTTCTATGCCATTGTATGAATAGAGGCTGCTGTGCAATGCGCATGAAGATAAGCAATGCTTATTCACATATGTACGGCGTTTTGTACTGAAGCTAGCTGGAGGAACATTTGAAAACATAATTCAATTCACTAATAGCGAGTGATCTGATGTATGACAGATATACAGCAATTTGCTGTACGAAAAAGTCATAAAAGTGTCCCCAAAACTTCTTGCTCTATTGCCCCCATATCGCCCCTTTTTCATTCCTTTGTCCCTGCGTCGCCCCTTTTCATTCCATTGCCCCCCTGAAAAATGAAATTGCCCCTTGGGGGGTGATATCCCCCAAGTTAAGAACCACTGGTTTAAACTACCGTAATGCATCCTGCACGGGGTTGCCCCGAAGAACTTTCAGAAACTGCAAATGCTGCTATACTGCACACATAACAACACTTCTCTGTGACTGCATTTGTTACCAGTGTATTTCTGAGTATAATTCAAGGTGATGGTTAGTTATTATCTTTAAAGCACTAGATGGCTTGGGACCATGTTACCTGAGGGACTGCCTTTTTCCAAGAATCTCCAAGAATCTGGGCATGTTGCAGATCCCATCAGCCAAAGAGTGTCGGCTGGCTGTAATATTTTTTTTGTAAGCCACCCTGAGTATTTGACTGAAATGAGTGGTATAGAAATGGAATAAACAAATGAACGAACAAATAAATCTCTATTCTTTATAAAACAATTCCTAAAATAAGATAGATAATGTGTTAGTGCATTGTACATTATATTAAAAGATAATAAATTATTTACACTTCCTGCTAGTCTGACATCAGAACATTAAATATACTTCAAATAGACAAAGAAAATAAAGAGCCATTTTGGTGAGGTGGGTAAGGTATTAGGTAAGAAACTATGAAAACTGGCTGAGTGACTCTGGGCCACTCATTCTCTCAGTCTATATGGGCCCCCAAAAAATTGTCACTGTGGGGAAAATAGGAAGTAGGAGTGTTAGGTATGTTCACTGCATTGGATTTTATAGATGTAAAAGTATAATAATAGATAAAATGTATCTATATCTAAATATCTCTCTGTCTATCACCAAGTGATGTACCCAAAGTAAATTGTGCTAAGACTTTTTGAAATGTAGTTTTAAACTCACTTACTAGAATACAAGTCCTATTATATTCATTAATGTTATCCAAAGAATCCAGGGCTGAAACATCAACTCTCCACATTTCTGGATCTAAAACATTTTCCCAGTAAACATCTGAAAACCAGCTAGATCAGTGATGGTGAACCTTTTAGGAACTGAGTGCACAAACCGCAAGGCACGCATGCACCAGAAACCCAAACATCAGCTGGCCGGTGAGAGGCAGGGCATCACAACACCAGCAGCTCTGCAAGAGGCAAGCTATTTTTCTTTTGTGAGTTTCTGTTTTGTTGTTTGCAGGGAAACTTGTTTCCCTGCAAACAACGGCGGGAAATGCCACAGAGAAATGCAGTGGAGCTGAGCTTGGGGGATGGCGCACATACTCACAGAGAGTGCTCTAAATGCCACCTTTGGCAAGCATGCCATAGGTTCATCACCACTCAGCTAGATCATATAAGACTGAAGTAAAAACACTTCTGCTTGAATCCAACACATTTTCATCTTCACTTAAGGAAATTTGTCCAGTGGGAAACTATAAATTAAATTATGTAATGCTCTCCATCTTCAATAAATATTGTTCTGTCGCACAGAGTTCTGATTATTAGCCATTTATCAGTTTTAACAATATGTAGTGGCTTGACTTTTTTATAAACTGTATGATTTAAATTACATAATTTAAGAAAGCATTTGTGCTTAATTTTTTTTCAATATTTATTAAATATTTATTAAATATTACAAGCATCAACATAACCCCAGATTGTCTTGGCCTTTCTGACATGCATACATTAAAGTAGAGAAGTAAAATAAACTTGCATGTGAATTATGGATGATTTAAAGGAAATAAGCATCCTGCTGAACTTTTTGTAATTCCATTTTCTAAATATAAATAATTGTAACAAACAAATATAACTCGTAAGTAGGCATTTGGACTTCGTAGCACATGAAGACCTGTCCAGCTGTTTTTCTGCTATGTCTATGAATATATATAATCATTTTGTGGCTCTCAACAAATAATGTGTGTTCATTTTTTTTATTTTAAGCTGAAGTATCTGAACAAGAGCATTTGACAAAGAAAAAAGTTGAGGTTATAGAAAACTCTGGTTTGTTTAACTGGGTTTTACAGAGTTAGCCACTGTTAGTTGTTTTTACACATTAAACCAAAATACCCATAATTGTTTGCAAGCCACAATAGTTGAATTCTAACACTGAATGAACAATATTGTTTAATAAAACTTATAACTGTATCTTCAGTTTCCACAATCATCCTGTTAAGTGGGCAGAAAGGAGAGGCACAGACATTTCAGGATCTTGTTTATTCAAATACTGCTCACTCCAAACTGGGGGCTGCAGGCAGCCCGCTCCCTTTTAATTAGGGAACTCTGCAGCCAATACAGGAACTGTGTCCAGTGCGGCACGCATGGACCAAATAGAAAACCCTGTCCACACATGCACAGACACAATACCCTTCCCCACCTGGCTGGTGTCCATCATCCTCTGGTTGCACACGGCACGCATATTTGGCAGGATAAGTGGGGCGGTGTCTCGCCGTCTCCAATCTGTGCATGCCTGTCCTTATTTCCGCTCCGCCATCGCTGGAATTGTTCGAGGGGAATCTTGTTTGTGCTGCTTGTTCTCTCTGCGGCTGCTGGGCCTCCATGGCAGTTGTCTCCAGTCATCTTGGTCTCCCAGCCCTAGGTAGACGAAGAGTTGTTTTACTTGCCGGTCATTCCACTGTTGCTTGTTTCCCTCATTGGTTTTGAGTTGATCAATGTGTCTTTTCCATTCCCTGCCGTCTTGCAGGAGAATGGTGTATGAACGGAGGCCTGTGATACTGGTGATTGTTCCTGGGACCCAGTTTGGGTGTCTCGAGTAATTTTTTGCATAGACGGCCTCCCCCACTTGAAATGGCCAAAACTGACCATGGGTTGGGCTGTGGTCTTCCTTGCACTCCTCACTTATTGCACAGGTAAAGTTTTCCTGGACCAGGAGAAGATTTAGTTGTGATTCCCAGGACTTGGTCACTTGGAAATGGCTCAGAGTGGACAAAGGCAAACTCCAGCCAAAGAAAGAGTAACATCTAAGCTCTTCACAAGCCAGCAGAAGACAAACTTTGCTAACTGTTTTTAAAGTTTAACAACCAGTTCAAGGCTCCTCAACAAAGGTTACGTACAACACCATCTTTGCAAACTCCAGCCAAAGAAAACCAAAAAACCAAAGGAAGTAAGACTTAGTATTTTACTCCCATTTCTCTTCCTGGCCTCCCAGCATTCCAGCCGTGGCTCCAAGGTGAAACTGTGAATTAACTTGGAATTAACAGTGAGAATATTGGTGAATGCCTTTGGCGTTCTACCAAAGGAAAGATTAAGACAACATACTATACAAGCTTTGGCCTTGGAACTATTGTAACAAACTGATAAGGCCTCTGGATTCAGTTAACTCCTTATAAATTGGGCTTATGCCTCAAACCGGCTTTGGAAGAAGCAAAGCTCTTATTTTCTCCGAATCCTCGGAGTCTTGCTGGAGGCCAGCCACGCCCCGGAGGGAGCTTTTGAGAGGCGGGCGGCCTGCGATCCATGGACGGAGGGAGGAGACTCTGGCTATCCGAGGAGGTGTTTGTTGTCCTGGTGCGGGAGGGTGGCTGGGTTTTGGCCCCCTCCCCCCCATGATGGCTGTCGGGGGGGCTGTGCAGCGGGCGACGATGGAGGCGATGGTCGGCGGCCCAGGATGTCGGTGTCAAGATTCAAATGGAGATTTGACCCTGACAGTCGGACTTTAGGGCCGGCCTGTTTTACTTCTGCTGGTGCCGGAGTGGAGGCTGCCAATGTTACCAGGCCTGTTGGTGTCCCAGGCCATAGCAGCCAATCCTTAGTTATGGTTAACCAACACCACTACCAAGGCTTGCATGCTCACAAAAGATCTTTTAGTTGTGACCCTGTCACATTTACTCCCCACTTGGCCTATAAATCGGGTCATTTTTTATTAATTTTTTACCGGGGTTAGAGAGGGGGTGGTCTAGACGGGGGTTGGGGGGTCCCACATTGGAGGTTAAGGCCAGGCCGAGGGTTGGGCACGTCAGGGAGGTTCGGGATTCCAGGGATGAGGTGCATTTTATTAGCACGATTGGCGGGAGGGGCAACTATGGCGGGTATAGGGGGCCATATCAAGTTCAGGGAGCGCGTCCCCGTTGTGTACGGTGGTGTGCTCCAACCCCCAAATTACTTCCCGTTCCCCAAGTGGTTTGTGTCCTCGGTCCCTGGCCCTTCGGCTGATGTTATGCAATGCCAGGTCCATTGTCAACAATGCTCCCCTCATTCATGAATTGATTCAAGAGGGGACAGCAGACCTGGCGGGTATAACTGAAACCTGGGTGGGCCCGGAGGGAGGTGTCCCTCTGGTTGAATTATGTCCACCTGGATTTCAAGTTTTTCATCGGCCGAGGGCTCAGGAAAGGGGTGGTGGGGTTGCGGTTGTCATTAAGGAGGATCTATGTCCTAGGGAAGTCACTGTTTCACAGATATCTGAATGTGAGTCCCTTTGTGTGAAGTGGGGTTCTAGGGTTCAGATGGGCCTACTGCTCACATACCTGACTCCCTGCCATGTGACATCGGCCCTGCCTGAGTTCCTCGAGGTTATAGCTGGCTTGGTGGTGGAGACCCCCAGACTTATAGTTATGGGGGACTTTAACCTTCCATCTGCCGGCGTGACCTCGGGGGTCGTTCAGGAGTTCATGGCTTCCATGACAGCCATGAGCCTGACCCAAGTAATTTGGGATCCCACTCACACTGGGGGTCACATTTTGGACTTGGTTTTTATCTCGGAACAGTGGCAGAGTGATCTGGGGTTAGGGGATGTTTCTATAGAGCCCCTGTCATGGTCAGATCACTCACTCCTTAGGTTAGACTTCCGTTTCGCACCCCCCCATCGCAGGGAGGCGGAGCCATTAAAATGGTTCCGCCCCAGGTGCCTAATGGACCCTCAGAGGTTCCAGACGGAGCTTGGGCCGTTTCCCGAGGCACACACTCATGACCCTGTCGGGGACCTGGTGGCCTCCTGGGATCGGGTGGCTGCCGGGGCCCTTGATAGGGTCGTGCCCTTGTGGCCTCTGGCCCGGCATCGATCCTGATTGGCTCCCTGGTTTTCCGGGGAGCTAAGGGAGATGAAACACCAGAAAAGATGCCTAGAGAGTAGTTGGAGGTCTAGCCACTCCGAATCTGATCGAACACTTCTGCGAGCCTATATTAGGACGTATTTAGTGGCGATAAGGATGACAAAGCATTCTTACTTCACCGCCCTTATTGCATCCGCAGAGAACCACCTGGCCGCCCTTTTCAGGGTGACCCGCTCCCTCGAGGTTGGGGAGCGAGAAGATCCCTTACAGGGACGGGCCGAGGATTTTTCTTGTTTTCTGCAGGATAAAATCGCTCAGATCCGGGGAGGGCTGGACTCTGACTGGGCTGCTCTAGATGAGGAGGAGGGGCCGGTCTTGGGTGAGATTCTCTGGGCTGAGTTTGATCCTGTGACCCCAGACAAAGTGACAGATTGCTAGGTGGTCTGAATGCCACCACATGCCTTTTGGATCCTTGCCCCTCCTGGTTGGTATTAGCAATCCAGGAGGTGATGCGGGGTTGGTTCCAGGTGATCATAAATGGATGAGGCAGGGATTCTTGCCCGCCGCCCTGAAAGGGGCGGTGGTGAGGCCCCTCCTCAAGAAGCCTTCCCTGGACCCAGCCTCGCTGTCTAGCTATATGTCTAGCTCCAACCTTCCCTTTTTAGCAAAGGCTGTGGAGTCCATGGTGGCACGTCAGCTCCCCCGGCATCTGGATGATACGTTATATCTAGATCCTCTCCAATCGGGTTTCAGGCCTGGTTTCAGCACAGAGACGGCTTTGGTCGCGTTGGTTGATGATCTCTGGAGGGCGCGGGACAGGGGTTGTTCCTCTGT
>JAEANM010023023.1:1354-11463 GCA_017656035.1 Myanophis thanlyinensis
GAGTTGAAGTCCACAAGTTATGAAAGGGCCATGGTTCCCAACTGGCTCAGGAATTCTGGGAGTTGAAGTCCACAAGTTATGAAAGGGCCATGGTTCCCAACTGGCTCAGGAATTCTGGGAGTTGAAGTCCACAAGTCATGAAAGAGCCATAGTTCCCCTCCCCTGGTATATGGAGTCTCGACTTACAGCCACAATTGAGACCTGAGCTACAAATGTTCTCTTCAGTTCATCTCACACACTGACAATGGCCTCAGTGATTGTACAGACCCTTTTGTAAAGATCTTTTTAAAAACAATTTATTTGTGACCCTTTAAAATTGCTCGTTCATGGGAAGTGAAGCTATTGCTATCCCTCTTTTGTGCATTTGGGGAAACTGAGTCTATGCTCTGACTTGGCTCAGAGCCCTGTAGGAAAAGCCTGTTCCAAAACTAGTTAAAATTCCCTGTTTTTCAGACTTCAGAAACCAAGTTGTGAAACTTTGGGGTTTTTTGATGCTCTCTGATCTTGGTGGGTTTTCTTGCAAATGTTTCATTATTAAGTAACATCATCAGTGTTAGATGATGATCATGCTACCTAGATTGGCAATGAAAATACAGTATCCGTGAGGAAACAGTCAAGCTCAGAGGGCATCAAGGACCCCATGATTCAACCCAGCACTGTAAATATTCTCTTTCATTTGTCTATGGAGGTTCTCAGCCATCCAGGTCATAGTTGTCCCAAAGGTACTTTTCTTTCAAGAGGCAACTGGACTTTCTCATTTTTCTTTGAAGACGTTTTGCTTCTCATCCAAGGAGCTCCTTCAGCAGAAGAAGAGCAGAAAGTCCAGTTGCCTCTTGAAAAAAAGCAACTTTGGGAATCTCTTCCACTGATACTATGAAACTTCGTTTCTTCCCCCACCAAAGGAGGCCCTCCCCCTCATTGTGTAAAACTCTTTTCTCCTCCAGGTATGCAATGAGAATTCACTCTTCAAGAGCCTGTCCCGTTACCTGGTGCGCCGTAAGGATCCAGAACTGTGGGGCAGCGTCCTGTTGGAAAGCAACCCTTACCGGCGGCCTCTCATTGACCAGGTACTCTCCCCGATGCCCCCTGGGGTCTGCTTCCATGTGGGGGTGAGTTTGAAATAAGCGGTCCTTGGTTGACCGTTGCAACCTCTTCGCTGGGCAGGTTGTGCAGACAGCTCTCTCCGAGACTCAGGATCCCGAAGAGGTCTCGGTTACCGTCAAGGCTTTCATGACCGCCGACCTCCCGAATGAACTTATTGAACTGCTGGAGAAAATTGTCCTGGATAATTCCGTGTTCAGCGAACACAGGTGGGCACTGCGCGTGTCAGTCAGTCTTTCTGTCTGTCCATGGGTTTTGTCTTACCCACCTACCTACCCGTCCATCTTTCTAAGTCTTTTCTGTATGTGCCCGCCTATAGGTAATCCTCGACTTACAACCACAATTGAGCCCAGTTGTGTTTCTGTTTTGCTAAGTGACTCAGTTGTTCAGGGAGTTTTGCTCAATTTTATGAGCTTTCTTGCCATGGTGGTTAAGCAGATCACTGCGGTTGTTAAGTGAATCTGGCTTCCCCATTGACTTTTGCTTGTCAGAATATCACAAAAGGGGATCGCGTGACCCTGGGAACACAACAACGGTCATAAGTATGAACCAGTTGCCAAGCATCTGAATTTTGATCACATGTTCTGGTGATGCTACTAAGGCCGTAACTGTTAAAAGCGGTCATAAGTTACTTTTTTCACTGCCTTTGTCACTTAATGAACAGTTGTAAGTTGAAGGCTGCCTGTATTTGGAGAAGTGACTTTCTTCTTTTCACTGTTCAGAATCTTAAAATAGACAAATTAGAGATAAGTGGTCTCTAAATTAGTGTTTCCAAACTTCACATAATTTTCAGATGTGTGTTCTGACCCAGGCTTAACAGAATCATGAAAAAAACCCTTTTTATTTGGTTACTGTGAATTTTTCTCATTCACATCCAGAAAAATCCCGGCAGTAAACCTTTCAAGGTTTTATTTCAAAAAGCAGACCTTGTCAGTCCTTGGATAGTTGCCAGGCTGAGTTTCCAGTCGAAATCCTTGGCAAGGAGCCTCTGTGGGGCACAAACTCAGATAAGCAAATCTTCACAATAATGAGCGAATTAATTGTCTCGTACAAACGCCCCTCCCCCTTTGCAGCTATTTATTCCCTATGGGAAGGGCCGTTCAGCGTCCACTTGTGCCTTTACTTCCGAGTCGACCCTTGTTCCTTAGTTGTTCCCTTCTCCTGACAGCTCTGTGCATACGCGCATCTGAAACAAACTCCAGCCCTTCTTCTTCCCCACTGATCTCCAACTCCGAAGGCAACTGATAACTGTCGGAGGGCCCTGGTCCCATCTCTGCCTCCGATGCAGAGCACCCATCAGAGCCTTCCCCCGATTCCAGAACTGGAATCCAAGGTCCTCCCCGACTTGTCATTGTCCGAGTCTGCCTCCAGCTCCCCTGGCAGCTGGCAGGCCACAACAATGTGTGGACTTCAACTCTCCGAATTCTGGGAGCTGAAGTCTACGTGTGTCTTAAATTTGTCTGTTGAAGTCCAGTAAGTTTCCACCTTATAACGATGAGCTGCATTTGCTGCATTTTTATTGCTTTTTTTTAGAAATCTTCAGAACCTGCTCATTCTGACAGCAATTAAAGCTGACCGCACCCGCGTCATGGAGTACATCAATCGCCTGGATAACTATGATGCCCCTGACATCGCTAACATCGCCATCAGCAACGAGCTCTTTGAAGAAGCCTTCGCCATCTTTCGGAAATTTGATGTTAACACTTCTGCTATCCAGGTAACTTCGGCCCTTCGGAACCGAATTCGACGTGCCAGTGATGGCCAAAAGTGCCTTTTTATTCTTTGCCCTTGACTTCCATCCATCTCCTGGTGTGCGTCTGAAACCCATCTGGTCTTTTGCCAAAGTTAGCATTTAGGATGCCCTCTTTTTTTTTTTTTTTTTTGGCGGGGTCCTTGGTGCTCTGTTCGGCTTGGTAGTTTTCTTGCAGACCTTTTTCACCAAACTAGGTATCATCATCAGTCTACTGTACTCAGTCTATGGAGATTTTTATTCATTCAGGTCATGGCTGTTCCCAAAAGTGCATTTTCAAAAGGACTTTGTATTTTTCCTTGAAGATATTCCGCTTCTCACCCAAGTACCGTATTTTTCGATGTATAAGACGCACCTGAGTATAAGACACACCTAGATTTAGAAGAAGGGGGGGGAGTTTTGGGGCTCTATTATTCAACTACCCATTTAATTCTTTTTAATTTGTTTTTAAATTGTTATTTATTGTTTTTAGTTGGTTGTACACCGCCCCAAGTCCCTTTTTGGGAGAAGGGCGGTATATAAATTGAATAAATCTAAATCTAAAGTGAATAAATCTAAATCTCTGCACGCCCTATTTTTGGGCTGTTTTTTGGCCCGTTTTTGAGGCTTTTTTTTTGGCCCGTTTTTGGGGTTTTTAATCCCATTTTTGGAGCTTTCTTCAGCCTGTTTTGGGGCTTTTTTTTGGGCCTGTTTTTTTCTGGAAAAAAAAAAAAGCCCTGAAAACGGGCTCAGAAAGCCTAAAAATGAGCCCCCCAAAAGCCTGGAAAAAGACCCCAAAATGGGGCATATGGAGGCCCAAAAACATTCAGCAGATGGGCGGGGCTTCAGCAACATTCGCTGTATAAAATGCAAAGACATTTTCAACCACTTTTTTTTGGTGGGGGGGAGTGCATCTTATACACCAAAAAATACGGTAGCTTCTTCATTTCTGCTTGAATGTGGAGGATGGAAGGACGCACAAAGTCCATCAGAGAGGACCGCTGGCTTGAAAGGGGGTGGGGGGGAGTCAAAGAGTCCATCTATATTAAGATGGAGCAGCCCTCTCTCAACAGAGGGGGAAGGACACGACACCACCTCTCCCCTGTTTACAACCCAGTCCTTTCCGCAGTTCCAAGAAGGCTCCATACCCATTTGCACCACTCAGGTGACCCCCAAGGGCAGAGATAAACCTCCACGTGGGCTCAGTGAGTCTCAGAGAGAGTGCCAAAAACCAGCTGTCTACAAGGAATATAAGCCCTTCTATCCTCCTCCACCATTCACTCAAAACTGAAGAAGCTTCTTGGATAAGAAGTGAAACATCTTCAAGGAAAAAAACCAAAGTCCAGTTGCCTTTTGATAAAGCATCTTTGGTACTCTACTCAGTGGAGTACTGTACTCAGAAGGACCCCAAAAATGTTCCGAGATGGGGACGGAATTTGTTTGCACCCTTTCTTCACCCACCTACGTTAAGTGGACTCAGTTCAGAATGTCTTAGCTTAAGGTGCCTATAACTTCTATCTGGCTGGCTAATGGTGTAATGCAGTAATTCTCAAGCATTTCTTCACAAACGGATCCCTTTTAAATACATAAACTGTTTTTGGCCGTGGATCATGGCTACGGATCCCCAAAACTCAAGAATTAAATGATAAACAGTTTTTCAAGCTTTCACGGGGCCCCTGTGACAATATCACAGCCCCTCCCCTCTGGGGTCCACGGACCACAGATTGAGAACCACTGATATTATTATTATTATTATTTTTATTTCTTAAAGACAAGTCTTAGCCGGCTCTTTTGGATTTCTTTTTTTTTTTTTAAATCATTGCTTCCTTGCATCGCGGGAATTTTTCCTGACTTTGTAATATTGAGCCCACCTTTGCAAGACTCTAGTAGAAAGTGACCGCTCTCTTTTCCTAGGTTTTGATTGAGCACATTGGGAACCTGGACCGGGCCTATGAGTTTGCTGAACGTTGCAATGAGCCCGCGGTGTGGAGCCAGCTCGCCAAAGCCCAGCTCCAGAAAGGGATGGTGAAAGAAGCCATCGACTCCTACATCAAAGCAGACGACCCATCGTCCTACATGGAAGTTGTCCAGGCTGCCAACGCAAGCGGTAGGGAACGGGCTCTGTAATTTCTTCCTTGCCCCTGTTCCCCATTCATTAAGTAGTCTTCATGAGAACACAAAACGTGTCTCCTGTGGCTCCAGGTCAAGGCTGTCAAACTCAAGGCCCATGGGCCGGATCCAATGAAGAACTGGCCCAGGGTGTTCTGGCCCAGGCTTAACAGAAGCATGAAACAGGTTTTTGGTCCTGAAAAAAATTATTTTTATTTGATTACTGTGAATTCTTCTCATTCAGAAGCATTCAGAATGAGAAAAGTCAAAGTCCCAGCAGTAACCCTTTCAAGGATTTATGGCAAAAACAGATCTTATCAGTCCTTGGATAATTGCCAGGCTGAGTTTCCGGTCTGCAACGAATCTCTGAGGCACGAACTAAAATAAGCAAATCTTCACAATAATGAGCAAACTAATTGTCTCCTACAAACACCATTCCTCTTTTGCTTCTCTTTATTCCCTATGGGAAGGGCCATTCAGCCTTTACTGTGCCTTTACTTCCGAGTCGACCCTTGTTCCTTAGCTGTTCCCTTCTCCTGACAGCTCTGCGCATATACGCATCTGAAATAGACTCCAGCTGTTCTTCTTCCCCACTGATCTCCGACTCCAGAGACAGCTGATAACTGTCGGATGGCCCTGACCCCATCTCAAAAAGATCTCAGGGATGCATCATCTGTCCTTTGATATATATTTTTTTGTTTTCTTTTTCATTTGTGTGTTTATTATTATTTTTGAAATATTTTTATGCTTTTATTTTTATTTTTTTGTCGGATAACACGACGTGCGTTTATCACAAGCATGTTAAACTCTGTGATGACTGGCCGACGAGTTCTGCTAGAAGATGATTCCAAGCTTTTCTCTACTCTTGCTTTGAAGTCCTACTTTTCTAACGTTACTTTTGAACTTCCCTCCTGTCAGTCTCAGGTTATGTTCCCCCCTGTTCTTGGTTTTTGCTTAATCTTCCAAATACTGCCTTCTAAACCCTTATTCACACCCTTAGTAAAGTTGATCCAAGAAGATTCCTACCAACACTGATAGGGCAAACCGCTATATATAATATATAAATCAAGAGCAAACCCCACCCTTCTAGCATTGATGTTGTTACCTAGTTAGGTAATGAAATGTCTACAAGAAAACAAGCTCGGGGAGCACCAAGGATCTCACATATCTCTTGGGGTCCCACTGACTCTTCTTTCCACCAGATTCTTCCTTTTCTCTCAGTCTTTTTTCTGTTGATTATAAAAGTGACATAAAGCCTCTTGGAAAGAGAGAGAGCTTCTAACGTGACATTGGCTTGTCCCTCTTCCGGTCTCCTTCCCCTAAGCAGATGCAATTCGAGTGTCGTCTTCCCCGTTCGACACGCTTCTCTCTTCAGATCCCTTTCTCTGCGCACGTCTGTACGAAGGCTAGAGAGAGGTTGTCCCATCTCTTCCAATGGGAAAAGAGCCCCTGTGTACTTGTGAAGTACATTTATTCGGCAACAGATGTGTGAACAAGACATGCCCAGTATAACGAGTGAATGACAAAGAAGTGGATTGTTTGGCTGACCTCATTTTTTTTCCCTCCCCACCTCCTCCCAGTTTTGGGAAGCTTGTGTTCCCCTCTGCAAGAATGGGCAACTGTTTGGCTCTAATAAAATTCCACGCACAGCCCGAGTGCTTAAAGTAGAAATTAATCGGCACACTGATGGCTCAGTCTTTTTGATTTCGCCAGGGCTGCACATGCTGGGATGCCTCTCTCTTTCTCCCCTCCCCCCATTTCCCATTCCTAATTTTAAAGGGACATTATTTGTCACTGGCTGAACCTGCCCCCCGGCAAGGCTGGCATTGGCCATGACCGTTAAACCCCTTCTCTCCTGTCTCCTTTTCAAAGAATAGGAACTGAACGGCCTTCCAATGGATTCTGCAATGTGACTAGGAGCTTACTCCCTCTCCCCCCCCCATTTTTTATTCCCCCCCCCCTTAGGCAACTGGGAAGAGCTGGTGAAGTACCTGCAGATGGCCCGCAGAAAGGCTCGGGAATCCTACGTGGAGACGGAGCTCATCTTTGCTCTGGCCAAAACAAACCGCCTGGCCGAACTGGAAGAATTCATCAACGGGCCCAACAACGCCCACATTCAGCAAGTGAGTGCTTCTGTCCATCCTCAGTTTTTTTTTTTAATCTGCAGGTCGGATTAGGCTAGATTAGATTAGATTTCTGCCTTCCATCTCTGCGGGGTTGGGAAGGTCGTTAGGGTTCTCCTCCCCTTTTTTAATTTATTACTTATTAAATTTTCATGTTACCTACCTCCCCTACAAGGTGACTGGGCGACGTTTATAAGAATTGCCATCCAAATGTAGCATTTCCTTTATTTTATTTTTTCCCCCCTCTTTCTCTTGTCTGCTGGTTGTTAATGTGATGGAGACTCTTAAGCAGGATTTGGGAGCCTCAGTGGGATGAAGAAGGAAGGGAGAACCGACATTGGGAAGAAGCTGTTTCAAATCACCACCTTGCCCTTACGCTTGTGAGCTAGTCACGGGTTCTTCCCCCACCTCACAAGGTGGTTGTAAGGAAAATGAAGTAGAGAGAGAGTCGGGCTGCAGTTGCTGCTCTTGGTGGGACGTGCAGAACAAGCAAGGACAACTGAATCCTTAGACTTGATGTGTTTGGTTGCAGCTTTAACCCACTCAGCAACAGGGATGCTTGGGGCCATGAGATTCAGGTACCCAACATTAGGATTTTGGGGAGGGCCTGCAGTGGGAACCTAGCCAACTGATGGACTGAGCACAGAGGAGGTGGTGGAGTCAAGTGGAGGGGTGTGAGTGAGATTTGGCAAGCAGTGGGGGATGTTTGGTGTGAGGCCAAACGGCGCAAGAGGAGAAGCATTGGAATCTGAACGAATTGGATGGTTGTAGATACAGGAAGTCCTCAATTTACAACCATTTGTTTAGCGATGGTCTGAAGTTACAACAGCACTGAAAAAATAATCCATGTTTTTCACACAACCATTGCAGCATCCCGGTGATCATGTAATCAAAATTCAGACACTTGACAGTTGTAAAAAAGGGGCCAAAACTCACTTAACAACCCTCTTGGTTAGCAACAGAAATTTTGGGTTCCATTTCGGTCGTAAGTCAAGGACTACCCTGTATGGTGTTTTCCCTTAGTGAAAGTGCATGTCTTAAAGCTATGTTTCTCAACCCTAGCAACTTTTAAGACCTGTGTACTTCAACTCTTTTAAGACCTGTGTACTTCAGTGACTGGCTGGGGAATTCTGGGAGTTGAAGTCCACATGTCTTAAAGTTGCTAAGGTTGGGAAATAGTGACTTAAAGACTCCCAGTGAGCTTCTATGGTTGAAGAGAGCTTCAAACCATCATAGTGTCCTGTGTAGGCTGAGTGATTAGAGATCTCCATAATCAGAGAAGATCTTTTATATATTTATATCCAACTTTTCATTCAGGAGTTCAAGGTGGCGCACTTAACAATTTGCCCCAGGATACCCATTCTGTAAACCAAATAAATAATGGGTCCAACTCGCCCAGTTTTGCAGACTGAAAGTGGACTAGAACTGCTTCTAGTACCGTGATGGCGAACCTATGGCACAGATGCCACAGGTGGCACGCAGATCCATCTTGCTGGACACACAAGCTGTCAGCCAATTTACCTCCAGCTGAGCATGCACATGCGATTGCACATGCACACATGCGCAATTGCAGAGACCCAGCTGGTCTTCGGGACTCCTGCATGTGATTGCAACAGGAAATCCAGTTGGTCTGGTGCTCTCCTGCGCATGCACAGGAGGGTGCTCATGTGTGCGTGAGTGCCTGTGTGCAGCGCACATGCATTGCACGTGCAAAAGCTGCATGCATGCACAGATGGTGCGGTTGTACATGCAGCGCACGTGGAGGAGCTGCACGCAAGTGGGATGGCACGTGCAAAGCGCATACTTTTCAGCACTCGGCAGGTAAAAGGTTCGCCACCACTGTTCTAGTAAGTCAATGTCTTTGAAGATTCTTCTAGTCAGCACTTCAGAATGATATCACAGGGATTTTGGTCACTGTGTGTTCACGCAATTGGTGGTCAGCGTGGGGTAGCTAGACCGGGAGACGCCAGCCATTCTTTCTGCCAATAAACAGACCCATCAATGTCTTCTTGTATTCCATAGGTTGGTGATCGTTGCTATGAGGAGAAGATGTACGATGCAGCCAAACTTCTGTACAACAACGTCTCCAATTTTGGCCGCTTGGCCTCCACGTTGGTCCATTTGGGTGAATACCAGGCAGCGGTTGACGGGGCCCGGAAGGCAAACAGCACAAGAACATGGAAGGAGGTGAGTTCCAGGTTCCCTAACTTTCAGATTTCACCCCAGAAGATATGGTGAGGGTCTCAATAAGGAGGAAAATGTCTGATCAGAAGTGATACATCTGCATTCATTCATTCATTCATTCATTCATTTTCCTGCCTTTTATTATTTTTACAAATAACTCAAGGCAGCAAACATATCCAACTCATCTTCCTCCTCCTATTTTCCCCTCAACAACAACCCGGTGAGATGGGTGTCAGAGTTTGCAGCGGCAATCACATTCAGAAGCACACACAAGTAACTGTTTCAGCAGAATTCCATTATATATAAGAAATATCTCTTTATATATAATATAACATGAAGTAAGTATACAAGTATACCAAAAGACAGGTTTTTCCACGTGGTACCTAATACAAGCAAACACAAACAGAGGAGAGGAATTTCAGTTGCAGTTGCAGTTTGGAGCAGCAGAATGCGCAGAGCAGCAGCTTAGCACAGACTAAGAGCTGCAAAGCTAAGCCACGCCCAGCCTCCTTGCTGTCTCCTGCAAATACTGTTTCAGTTTCCAAACCGCTCCCATTGGCTGATCTGTTGCTACGCCTATTCATTGGCTGGCTTTGTTAACGTGTCTCTTACAAGTCATGAACTCTCATATACTGACAGTGGGGTTGGACTGAGAGAGAGAGAGCAGTTGGCCCAAAGTCACCCAGCCAGCTTTCATGGCCAGGGTGAGACTGCAACTCTCAGCAACAAAGACGATAAGGGGTCTGAGACTAAATTGTATGATGAATGGTTATAGGAACTTAGGTCTATCTAGCCCAGGGGTGGGCAAACTTGGCCATTTTGTGACTTGTGGACTTCAACTCCCAGAATCCCTCAGCCAGCAA
>JAEANM010023024.1:0-11463 GCA_017656035.1 Myanophis thanlyinensis
TGTATGTATGTATGTATAAATGTTAATGGTTAAAGAACCAGGCTAGAAATTGTGAGACCATAAATTCTAGTCTTGACTTTGGTACAAAGCCATCTGGGTGACTTTGGGCCAGTCACTCTCAGCCATAAGAAAAAGTAGTCAATGGCACTTCCAAAAATGTTACAGGACTTGTCCAGGCAATTGTCAATATTAAATACTGATTCAAAGACACACAATACATACATATGCATACTCACACAAGACATGAAATACATACATTTAAGAACTGCTGAAATAGCAAAGGATACCCAAATCTCTTATAAAAATTCAGTATTCAGGACAGGGTTTTAGGCAAGAATGCCACATTATCTCATGGAAGAGAAATTGCCAAAACCTCAAGAATTTAGGACCATTTTATTTACTGATATATTGATATTATCCATGCCACTGCCCTGATATTGTTCTGTCCCTCTTGTTCTGACCCCGTGATGGTTACTGCCTGCCTATAGTTTATGAGTAGTATGATGGCTCAGGGATGCCACCACTGTGGGCGGGAACAAGGTTTTCTTAGTAAGGTGGGGTTCAGCTTGCTTTGGCTTCATTTAGCTCAGCTCAATTTGATTCTGTTTTGTTTTGCTTGCTTTGTTTTGCTTTTTTTATGTTTGTGTGTGTATTAAACAAAAACAAAGCTTTTTTTGCACCTGTATTTTATTAATTAAGTAAACACGTGAACAGAAAATACCAGAGGAAAGGGAGAGGGAGAGGGAAAAGGAGAGGGAAAAGAAAGGGGAGGAGAGAGAAAGGGAATGGGATATACAGATGAAATGACTGGCAGTTCTGCTGTTTTCCACCAATAATATGGCAAGAGGTTTGGAAACCACAAGAAACTGGAGAAATCCCACATTCACTGACAGTGTCTTTTTAAAGAAGACACTTTTTTACCACTAGAAAATGGGACAGCTGTCTTGCATTCCTACTATGATAAATTGTACTGCTCTACAAAAGTTCAGGTTGGCTATTTCTCCTCCCTTTTTAAAACCGGCATTTAGTTATCCTTGCTCTGGATGTAGAAAGAGCCATTTTATGCCTGACAATCCCCATTTTCAGCTCAGCAGCTGAGAAACTGGCTACATGGGTTAAAAGCAGCAGGTGCAGCATCAACTTATAATGAGTTATGGAAATCCTGTCACCAGCTCATTTTGTGGGAATTAATTTAACTTATTACCTACCTCTTTTTCATGTTCCCTCACAGACAGAACTATCGCTTTTTGATAGAGCACCCCACTGTGTTCCTACGTCCCTCAATAACAATGCACTCCCTTCCAGGAGGAAAGTGATTTACTTTCATTTAAAACCACAGAGAAATGCTGAGGACTCTCTTCAAAACAGCGCAAATCAGAGGCAAGAGGAAAACACAACTAGAGATTGTAGTACCCATCCAAAATCTTCATCCTTGCTCTTGAAGTTTTACATTTCCACTACACTCACTGCTTAAAATCTTCTCCATCCCTAGATAAGAGGGAAATCACCCTCTCCTTTTTTTCATGGAGTATTTTTGGGATTGGTATGATCCCTGAGCTTTTCCATGCTCGTTTTAATTCTGGAATTCCTTGGGTGAGACTCAAAACAACTAAAGCAAATCTAATTAACAAGAAAAAATATTATGTGACATCATGGGAACTATACAGGAACATCACCCTTAAAGTGTCAAGCACAAAGAATCAGGACCATACATTCCATACGTTTCCTTTCCAGGTGAGATTTATTGCCCAATACAGAAGAAAAAATGGTAAAGCACTTTGAACAATAAGGGGAAACTACATCAATTTTGCAAATATAAATCCTTCCTTGCCATCTTTTTTAGTTTTGGAGAGTATTTGACTTATACAATGAGATTGTCAATGTTTATATACATGAATTTTCAAAAAGCCCTTTATAAAATTCCTTATCAAAGGCTCTTTTTATATCCTTATTTTGGCTGAGTGTTTGCAGAATTTTAAGGCTAGGTCACATCAACAAGTCAAAAACATGAATTGTCTGTTTCCTCCTACAGAAAATATGGCACTCTTATGCACTAGGAGTTTGGTAGGTATATCAGAGTAACAAGGATGCCCAGCTACAGAAAAACATGCTGCTGGTGGTAACTCATTCCAAATTGTTCTATAACTGTCTGATTTGATGCAGCAACTAAACAGGTACAGATTTCAATGGATAGTTAGGACTGGTGGGGGGGACCCAAACAATTGCAACCAGCCTGCCTTCAATTGACGATGTGTATTCTGCATGAGAGAGAAAGAGAGTTGAAAAAATATTTTCTGACCCCTCACATCCTGGTCATAAACTGTTTCATTTCTCCCCTCATGATGTCTCTATAGGGACTTGCACACCAAAGAATTACACACAAATACAGTTCTGCCCCCTTCCCCCACCATACCATCACTTTGCTAAACACATAATTCCCACAGCACTGTCTTATGCCTAAGGATATCTAACCATGTAGTAGATAATCACATTACTATTGTCCTTCTCATCTTTCCTATTACCAGCTCCTATTAGTATCTTATGACTGCTGCTTGCATGTACACTGAGATCTTATGCACCAGAGACAAATTCCTTGTGTGTCCAATCACACTTGACCAATAAAGAATATTTTAATCTAGTCTAGTCTAGATTATTGATAGTATGGAATACCCATGATATCAAAAGGATCAAAGGGCGAACTAAGCTTGGACAAACATCCTCTTCAATTATTCCCATTTGTATTACATGTTGGTGGATCTTGATAAAACAATGGTAGATGTAGCAAAAGGATATCTGGATAGGGTTGCTACAGGTTGCTTCCTCAGTTTTGATCTTTAGTCAAAGTAGCAGGTATGCTCAGTTATTCCCCTTTGAAAATGAATGACAGATCTTGTACTTCCAGTACACTTCTGAAGATACAGTGGAGTTATCTAATAGCAGGATAATTTGTTTGCTGCTTCCTTGACTTACAATCAATCATTCAGCAAGTTATGATGGACGCTCCCCTCCCAAAAAGGTACTTACTCCCTGGTTCTGAAGTGCCAAGGGCTGCCCCCCATCCTCCTCAGTTACATGACTGCATTTTGGACTCTTGGCAACTGGCCGGCATTTATAGCCATTTGTAGTGTCCCACAGTCACATAACCTTGAAGTATGATGTTTTTGTGGAGAAAAGAGATTTACTTCCAGCTCCAATGGATTCACTTAATGATCATGGTATTTGCTTAGCAACCATGGTGAGTCACTTAATGACCATCACAACAAAAGTCATAAAATCAAGCCCTTTGTATGATGATCCACTTTATAATTGTCATGACTTACAACCATAACAGGCAGGCTCCATTATGGTCATAAGGTGAGAACTACATTGTATATCTTCCGTACAGCTTTCACAGATACAAACATGCATTTGGTGAGCAGCCCATCCCCCTTCCACATTCATCCCAAGATATTCTAATTCCCACAGAGCTCTTCCCAATGTTGCATCAAGCAATAAAATCCATGGGTCATGGATAAAGGCAAAATTTAGCACTTCAAGTTATTTTAATCTCAAAATGAAATCACTAACCAAATCTTTGATTACAAGGCTTCTTGCCTGCCCAAGAAAAGTAGCCTTATAAATATGTAAGAAAATGCACAGTTGCAGTTAGGGTTCACTGGAGGATTCTTGTAAAACTATCTATCTAGGCCCTGAGTTGTACTGAGGTGTGTATGTGTGTGGCCTTGACTATCTTCTGGAGGAGAAGTGAGAGACCGCTAGATATTAGTCATAAGGCATTAGTCAGCTCTTTGCAGTTACTTAAAATGAAAATAGTATATTAAATTATTTCAAGGCATCTTAAGCTCCAGGTGCTTGACTGTTTCCTGCTTTGGGCTACATTTGGTATAATTTTTTATTATTACTGTTATTGCATATGACTTGCTAGTATTCGCCTGAGTGTTTGTCTATTGATAGCGTTAACACAGCATGAGTTTAGAGATTGAATCTTAGTAAATAAACAAACCTCTTGGCTGAAGAATTATAGTGTTTTCTTGTATAAAAGTTTTCCTCTTGAAAATTGCTTAAACCTAATATAACAACAAGGCCTACCTGGGAAGTAATTGAACCCAAAAACATCGGTCATTTTTATTTTATTTTTTTGTTGGATAATTGTTCAGATTACTGATTCCAAGAAATAAGCTAAAAATCAGAACTCCTAGAAAAGGAGATGTTTACAAGTGAATATTTTAAAATCATTTCTTCATTCATTCATCTATTCATTCGATTTCTCCAGCCACCCACTTGTATAGGATTATGATACTTACAAATGTTGAAACAACAGAATAATACTTTAAAGCAACAGGAAGATGGTCAAGCTGGGAAGGGACACTCAACACTTAATTACACTCATATCCAGAAGTGGTTTCATTCAACATGTGGTATCTTGAAAAGGCAGGGTTTTCACAGCTCTTGAGAAAGGTGGGACAGTCAGGGCATAAAATAGTCTTGAGGAATGTTGTGGCTTTTACATTTATATGGCTACTCCTCTCCACAGAGACTCTTGGCAGCAAAGAAAGGTTAAATGGAAACCACAATATAAAAACCTTAGAGAATGCAAAGTCGAATATATAATTCCAAACAAAAGCAGCTGCCAAGAATAAAGGCAAAATAATATAATATCAACCATCCAAGCTTCACTAACTTGATGGCCTCTCACCTGGGCAAAAAGAAACAGTTTTTTAATGTTTTTTGGAAGGGCAGGCCAAAGACCAAACACCAGCCAGACAATCAAACAGTCTGAAGTCAGACCATGTCTCGGTAGTAACAAGCAACATCCACACTAATTTGCATTGCATAAAAGGGTATTTAAAGACCAGTGCTCTGACAGATAAGCACAATTCAAAGCCCACTGATGATATCTCCTTGAATGGTGACGAAACACTTGCAACCAAATTGCCAAGCTCGGAATCAGACCAACAGCCCAATTCTTGTTTAATAGGTAGCAACAAAAAAGAAGCAACCCTGATCAGCTCCCAGTGTTGTTCTGGTTCCTTGTGCCTGATACAAGCAGTTCTAGCTGGCAGTGGATGATCTCCCAAATATACAAGGTATGCCATGTTGGGCTTTATAGATGACAACCAATATTTTTAACATCTGGGGAGAAAAAAAAATCTATATACTATTGCATTTCCATATTCATGTATAATTTGCACCGTATTTGAGATCTCCTCTGTCCCAAATAGAAACTACAACACTATTTTACATTCCTATAATGTGAGGGAAGAAAGGCACATGAGCAGTGAGATGTGAAATCCAACACAGGGTCTGATAATTTCCTTTCCATGTTGTTACTACAATTTGTGTCTGAGTAAGACAAAAGCTGTGCTTCAGCATTCCTCCATTTCAGTACCAGTCATCTTCTTGCCAGACAGAGTTTGGGGGGGGGGGGGGGGAGAAAACAGGAAGTTGGCAGATGAAAGTTGTTCAGCTTGAAGAGGTCCAGGGAGGCCCACAATCAGCTGGTTGTCTGCAGCACTAATGAAAAGACCGCAGCTGATCCTAGATCTTAATAAAAGATGGACAGAAATGCCCCGTCTTTATGATCCAGTCAAAAGGGTTGATTTGGCAACCTGGAGCAGTGAACTTGCTTCATTACTGCATATGTCCGAGGAAGGAAGATAAATGAGAGTATTTGCACAAAGGAGTCATTGCGTCTGTCTCTAAGTAAATAGGAAGATGAATTATTGCTACACAATGGCATCCCTAACTGGCTTGCAGTCACAAATCCTGTTGCCAGGTATCTTGATTCTTCACAAATATGTCTTGATTCAGCAAAGCCCTTTGGGCTTATTCACAGCTCTAAGTCAGAGAAAACATTCTCCTCAGCATTACGCTTGAGTTCAGTGAAGCAGCAAACATTACATGCATTCCATAGTTAGATAAACTGATTGATTTATTGATTGGAGAAATGAATGAATTATTGAAAGATTCTACCTTTCCAGTCATAACTTTAGTCCATCAATTTGTAATCTGTTCAGCACAATGGTGCCTGATGGCTCTGGTGCCCCTGCCAGTATTTCTTTTTTATTGTGGATAATATTACAATATGATAAATTTTCAAGAGATATCTATGATCCCACCCATAGAATCCTATTGATAATCCTGGTTTACTTATTACATTTTCTCTTGTCTATGATCTTGCCTTCCTCTCTACCTCTCTACCTCCTTCCTTCCTTCCTTTCTCTTTCTTTTAGTGATTTAGCCACTTTCTTATTCTTCTCTCCTATCTTTCTAGCATATTTACTCTTCAAAACTGTGATATTGTTTTAGCTTCTTATTTCTCTGCAATTTCCCCCTCCTGCTCAGCACTATCTGATGCTGTTTCCTCTATTTTTTTCTTGATTCCTTTTTGGTAATTAGACTTTAAAAAATTTTCAGAAAGATTGTTCTAGCTTACGTATATCTAATGTAAACATAAGACACATTCTATCAGTAATATATTCATAAGATACTAAATATATTGATGAATGGATTTATTTATTCAAATATAATTTCTGCTACACTTTTAAGGCTCATTGTAATTAGAGTAAAGAAAGATGTAATAATCTTCTTCCTTGCTATTTAGTACCAATGCAGAATTATTTAGAATGAGTTGGGTTGGTGGAGCATTTGCAAAACCTTGATTCAGAAAGAGTTTGCATTTTGCATGGTAGCCTTGATATTAATATTTTACTTTCTGAATATTTTTTTTAAAAAACCAGTTTTTTAAACTAGTTCTAGATATTAAACCAGTTTTTTAAACTAGTTCCAGATATTAAAGTCAGCCTAAAGAGCAAATTGATGGTGTGTATTTTTCTATAGCAAATTGTAAATTCAATACCAGAGACTTCAATATCAGAGACCAATTAAGATTCTCTGATTGCAAATTTTTTTTAAATGAAAAGGCAGAGGTGAAATTCAGCAGGTTCTAGCAGGTTCTCTAGAACCAGTAGTAAATTTTCTAAGCAGTTCGGAGAACCGGTTGTTAGAAGAAATCTCCTTTTGTTTTTGTCCACTTTATAGGGTTAATCCTGTAAGGAAGGCAGGAAAAAAACCATTCTGGTGTTGTTTTAGCCTAATCTTTATTGCCCTGCTCACAGAAACTGCCCACCCAGTTACATGAAACACCCCCAGCCACACCCACCAAGCCACACCCACAGAACCAGTAGTAAAAAAATTTGAATTCCACCACTACTAAAAGGCAAGTACTGTAGATTACTGGTAGACTTCCATTTTATCCTATATCTAGTTATCAAGGGTCAAGTTCACGGTTGATGAAAAACTTTTGTTCTACATTTAACCTTTAACTTCCTGATATTTCTTAAACTGGAATTTAAATACTAAAATGAAGGGAAGAGGTGGGGTTCATGAACATGTTGACAATGATCTTTAGAAACCATTTAGAATGATAAATTCAATTATCTTTAGAAACCATATAGAAATCCATATGGTAAAAGTTTGATATTCAGCCACTGATACCTCATAAGAACATAGGAACCACATTCACAAGTGATCAGAGTATACATTCAAACATGTGTTTATAGGTGTAACTCTTCTCCATCATTGTCATATAACTGATATACAGTAGATATAAATCTACCTCAAATCCTTCTTCTGAATTTATAATGAGCTATATAGAAGAAACTGGAGCACTATACAGATAAAGCTTCTAGACTCTAGATGGAACTGTACTTTACTCTAAAATTAAGACTCATAGTTTAGAGTTCTTTCTTAAAGGAGTTTTGTTTATAGATACTTGTCAAATAAGGGGCAAGTCAGAAATGGTTTCTTATGGCCTTCTTCAGGGTTGTTTCCTACAGCTTCTCACAAGAGATCTAAATTATCCCTGTTGTGTTTTACCAATTTCTGCTACACACCATTCTAGAAAGAACTACAAGTTCTTGAATATTCCCAGGAATTAATTGTTGTTAGTTGCGAAGTCATGTCTGATCCATCGCAACCCCATGGACAATGTTCCTCCAGGCCTTCCTGTCCTCTATCATCCCCCGGAGTTCTATATAATCTCACACTGACTGCTTCGGTGACTCCATCCAGCCGCTTCATTTTCTCCAACTTCTGTCAGCAAAGATCCATTCTGTCTCCTGTTCCAGGTTCCCTTGTCTGATGTAGTTAAGTAGTAGTTTTCCAAAGAAAAGGATTTTTCCCCTTATAATACAGTATGGAAACTTTCTTTTCCTTTCCTCCCCACCTCTCCCCTCTTCTTTGAGTCACTGTTGATTTCTGATGACTACCTGAACAAGTAAACACAGTACACAAAATTGTCTGCTATAACGTCTTACCTGTCAATGACTACTTCAGCTTCAACCACAGTAATACACTGGCAAACAATCGATACAAACTCAAGGTAAACTGCTCCAAACTTGATTGCAGGAAATACGACTTCAGCAACAGAGTGGTCAATGCCTGGAATGCTCTACCTGACTCCGTTGTTACAGCCTCAAACTCCACTCACAGCTTCAACCTCAAACTGTTTACCGTGGACCTCACCCCATTCCTAAGAGGTCCGTAAAGGGGGCGTTCATAAGCGTACCAGCATGCCTACCATCCCTGTCTTACTGTCCCTGTTTATCTGTACTTCCTTCCTTTGTTTATGTTTATACCTACACCTATCTTGTACATGCTTGCCAAACAAATAGAATATAAATAAAAAAATAAAATAACTGCAGCTTTCTTAGCAACAGTTTTTCCCCCACTCCCCCCAGATGTGGTTTGCCTACTTCCTAGGGTGAAAAAGAATGATCGGTCCAAAATAACCCAGCTGGCTTTTGTGCCTAAGGGTGAGACTACAATTCAGAGTCTCTTTGTTTCTAGCCTGTTCTAGTCTTAACTGCTAACCAAACTGGCTTTCTGTGTAATATTTTAACTAATGTTAAATATTCTTCTGAACTTAACTCCACTGTAGCTGCTTTATTTTTGTTTGTTTTTTATCTCTGTTTTGTTTTGGAGTAAATCATATTT
The DNA here is from genome assembly GCA_017656035.1 of Myanophis thanlyinensis. Classification (NCBI taxonomy): domain Eukaryota; kingdom Metazoa; phylum Chordata; class Lepidosauria; order Squamata; family Homalopsidae; genus Myanophis; species Myanophis thanlyinensis. The sequence goes on from JAEANM010023024.1 coordinate 8,998, forward strand.
TAATATGCATTGCATTTTTTTCTAATTTGCCACTTCTCATTACAGAAAATCCCAAAGCAGTTTACAAACATTAGAAAACCATTCTAAAATAAGGCAATCTACAAACACAATTAAAACAAAATAAAAAAAACCCAAATAAAAATAGAGCAAAAATAACACATGCCAGAGTGGTTGTCATACTTTTGTTAGATCTGCTAGAAATGAACCAACTATGGGTTTTATTGTTGACCAAAGCTATTTGGCATCTTTATAGTATAAACAGTGCTTTCAAGCAGTACAGTTTAAAATACTATAGAACAGCTTCTCGGTGTCTTGTGTTAACTGTGATTAAATGCCATCTACCAAAGATCATAGATCAGGCATCCTTAGAAAGATCCATTGTGGTAGTGATGAAGCAGCAGGTGGTAAAACATAGATTAGTGCAAAAGTTTCATTATGTTATTGAAGACTTTAACATGATTGTTGATGTCATTCTCTTACTGAAAAAAATAGAGAGGCATGTTTAATTTTGTTCCCTGATGTTCTTATGTTTTATTCAGCCAACATTTATTCTGGGTTTGGTACAGCAGGCGCGTCAAAGTAAGAAATTATTAAGGTAGGAATCCAGCCTCCCCTTCTTTTTTCATCATTTACTGGAAGTGAAAAAAAATTATCCTCTCCCATTGACCACATCTTTACTATCCTCAGCCAAATTACTTCCTGCTCCTTGTAGCTGATGCAATGCACAAGGACCTTTTTAATGAACTGCAAGTTAGCACTATATATTCCTTTGCTAGGTGGAAGCAGATGAATCTTTGCGGATGTCAGGGTAATGATTTAATAGCTGACCAGCTGCTGTAATACTGTAATAATGTAATGATGCTACAATGATGTAACCCTGGAATGAGTCAGCAAGGTTTTTGGTCTGATATCACTTTAAGAGTCTGTATTATAAGAGAGGCCCTGTTGGGGTGTTTTTCTCTCTGTGTGCTTCTGTGCTATAATTGCTGAGTGCTGTTTGTCTGAGGTCTGACTAAGATACGTATATATTCTTTGTAGATAAAACTACTATTTAAATACAAACTCTGTTTACTGTATTTGCTTCTGGGTTGTCTCACGTAATCACACTGTGTGCACTCTGACAGCTGAATGCAAATAAAGACAGAAGGATAAGATATTATTGAGCTGTCTTACATCCCTGCCATCCACCAAGAACCCCAATTCAGCAGCAAGATGAATTCATAGCATGTATATGTGGCTCCTCCCTGGCTTGGTCTATGCTGAAATTCAGCCAGAGGCTTCCCATAAACTATTTTAATATCCATGTATTGCATAAAATGTTTATATTTCATTATTCAGTTCACAGGTTAAGTGTAAACGATCACTCATACTAATGATAGCCGAAAAGCAATTACAAGAAACCTAAACAAAGATAAGATAAATGGGTGAGAGGCAGTCATTTACTAAGCTCTCATCCTTCCATCAATTTGCCAGGGGCAAGGAAGTGCCAGGCAGAAATAAATGCTTGTAAATAAAAGCTATCTTTGAATGAAATGTAAGTTGTCTTCGTTTAACACCTGCAATTGGGATTAGCAACTTGATCCTTATGTTAGTGGTCACTAAGTGAAAAATATGTGACTGAACAACCACAAAACAATATGTATAGTTCTGGGGGGGGGAGGTAGGGTTGCACATGTGACACCACTGTTGTGTGAGTTGCATGGGTCCAATTCAAGGTGTTAGTACTTTTAGAACCAGCTTGGCTCCATCAGATCAGCTCATCCTGTTCCTCCAGGCAAGGAAGTTATGCTGCAGATCCATCAGTCAATGAATTTTGACTGGTGGGGTCTAGAAAGAGGACCTTTTCTGCTGCTGTCCCTGCATTGTGGAACATCTGCCCCCAGAGTTGGGAAAGCCCCCAACCTCTTGGTCTTCCACAAAGGAATCAAAACCTAGCTGTGCATCCTTCTGTGGGGAATACAGAAGTCCAGATAAACTGTAGGGCTGACTGGCCCTATGAGAAATGCATACAGATGGTTGTTGACTTCAGGAGGACACAACATGACTGCTCCACACTGAACATCAATGGCTCCTCTGTGGAGATCATAGAGAGCACCAAATACCTTGGTGTTCACCTGGCAGAGAATCTCACCTGATCCCTCAACACCAGTTCCATAACAAGGAAGGCCCAGCAGTGTCTTTATTTTCTGAGGAAAATGAGGAAGGCACAACTTCCACACATCCCCACAGCCTTCTATAGAGGGACTATTGAGAGCACCCTGAGCAACTGCATCACCACCTGGTTTGGGAATTGCACTGTTTCGGATCGCAAAACCTACAGCGAATAGTGAGGACGGCAGAGAAGATCATCAGGCTTGTTCTTCCTCTGTTATGGACATATACATCACAAGCTGCATCCATAAAGCCAGAAACATTGTGGCTGACCACACACATCCCTCATACATGCTCTTTATTCTCCTGCCATCT
>JAEANM010023025.1:0-11463 GCA_017656035.1 Myanophis thanlyinensis
GATACGAACCTCCCACTAGCACGACTAGATGCAGACTGAGCGGCGGATGCACAGACCAAAGATGGCCGTGCTAGCTCCGCCCCTTCTTGCTACAGACGAAAACGTCATCTATTTTGTGGATAGCCCTCGTAGTAAAAAAGATGTTAACACAACAACAGACGCCAAGCCTCCTGAAGTTTCACAGGAGGTTTGATACAGGAAGAAGCAAGTTCAGTTATGAAGCCCTGTTAAGCTGCTAAATGTCATGGCAGCTAGTTGTTTCAGCCTAGGCCTGTGCCTATGGTTTAATTGTACAGGCATTCTCTGAGCACCACTTTGATGCTCCAAGAAGGCCTGTGCATCCAGAGACATTCTTGAAAATAACAGAAGAATGGTAGAGGCTCTCATTTTTCAGCATGCTGGCTTTTTGTGTATTTTTTTTTTCCAAAAATGAGAAGACTCTGAAAAACATAGGGCAGACAGTCTGCCAGAGTCCTAAGCGGTGCTCAGGACCAAGTAGAAAGCATTAAGGATACCACACTGAAGATCCAGCATTACTTCATTAAGAATCTCTACTTAAATTCTCCCATTGAAACGTTTTATATTGGAACGAGTGTAGCTGTTATTTAGGCTATGAATGCTGCTTGGAGGGAAACCTTGGAGCCAAGGTTAGGCAAGGGAAGTATGTTGCAGACCATGTCTGTTAGATAAGATAAGCTCCATAGTCATTTTTTTCTGTGGGCACACATTAAAAATGAAATTCTATTGCGTGCTCTCAAAAGTGTACACATACATAACAGATATGCTATATATATAGGAACAGATCAGACATCCAGCCCTTGCTTATCAATGGAGACCAAGTGGAGCAAGTGGGCAGTTTTAAGTTTCTGGGTATTATCATAAAAGAGGATTTGACCTGGGCACTGGTCAAAAGGGCCCAGCAGAGATTGGGTGCTTTCTAAAATTTGATAAATAATTTTTTAAAAAAGGAAGCGAAGCTGTGCCTTAACGGACGGTCTTACCTTTTGCACGTAGATCTCAATGTATTTCTGAAGATTGTTCCTATACAGATACAGGACCAGGTCGTGGACAAAATCGAAGCGGTCGCAAACAATGATCAGCGGGAGCTGGTCTGTCAACTTGGCTTCCTGCAAATCGAAAGCAGAAATGTGATGCTTTATATATAACAGAATTTATTATAATTACAATGTGCCTATTGTCACACATATTGTTAGAAGCTGAAAGACTATAATTATGTATATTCAACTGTATTATTATTAGCATTGTATAAAAAGTATATGATTGATTTAAAATAATAATGACAAAAAGTTTCAGTAGCTACATTTTAGTTAAGTAATACATACAATGTGTTCATTAAATAGGAATTCCTCTCCTCCCCTTCCCTCTCCCCTTCCTCTTTCCTTCTCTTCTCTTCCCCTCCCCTTCCCTCTCTCCTTCCCTCTCTTTTCCATTCCACTCCTCCCCTCTCCACTTCCCTCTCCTTCCCTCTTTCCTTCTCCTTTCCTCCACTTCCCCCTCTCTCTCTTCTCCTCTCTTCCCCTCCCTTCCCCTCTCTCTTCCATTTCCCTCTTCTTCCATCTCTTTCCTTCTCCTCTCTTCTCCCGTTCTCTGATAATTTATTTATTTAATGGCTATCTAGGGCTGCCCAGCTCTATAGCAAAAAGCCAACAATAATCAGAAACATATTCACTTAATTTTGAAAAACACCTAATATATCAAATATAAAATGGCAACCAGACAATGAGTGATAAATCTTTGCACGGATAAGCCTAAGGGGTCAACTGGCCAGGAACACTGAATTCTCATTCAAATCTCTCCTTAAAAGGACACATTTCAAGGTCTCAGCCTTTTTCAAGTTCTTACATGGATCCTTCCTATTAAAACCATCCAGGCTTCCCAGCCAGCTCAGGTTCCAGAAAGAGTTTTACAAAAAGAAAAAAGAAAAAAAGAAGCAGCACAAAACCACAAAGGATTACAAGCCTATTCTAAACATCGGTATTTATCAGCTGCAGCAATTACTGAGTGCGCAGGATGAACTCTGGGATTGCAAGAAAATAAGATACAGGTGTCTCTCTCCCACCCTATCCCACTCATAAATTGCAGTTGTTAAAATAATTTGCAGATATCCAGAGAGGGAAATTTTTTGCCAACTGGAAAAATAGGAATGTTTTTCTAATTCAGCTTCCTAACACATGTGTACAGATAAAGGTTGGGGATTGATACTCAAGACTGCCTTCTTCATCCGAAAGGAAGATTTTCACCTTATTAAATGAGATTCCTGCTTGTAAGCCAAACGTTTGAAGCAGGTGCTGAAACTTTTTTAAATCACTGAATATGTAGCACAATCTAGGCCAGAGGTCTCCAACCTTGGCAAGACTTGTGGACTTCAACTCCCAGAATTCCCCAGCCAATTGGAGCTGAAGCCCACAAATCTTAAGAGTTAGTTACCAAAGCTGGATATCCCTCCTCTAGGCAAAGGAGAAATTTCCTTATCTGTTTTCTTTCCAATGGTCCCTTAACGGAGAATTTACAACTCCACCCTAAAGTTGCTACTGCTGGGGTTTTTAAATCCAGATCTGATTGGTTCAATTCCTTGTCTGGGTTTCTGGTATTTTTAATTTTAAAATTTAATAAAATCTACATTTTTCTATACATCGCACCATATTGTACTTATTAAATAGGTAAAATTAATTTGATTTAAAATTGATTTGTTGTCTTTTTGTAGAGGTTACCTGATCTGAGTTTATTTCAGCGCAATTTTTTTTTTTTTTTTAAGGAAATTCCATCGGCAACCCTGTTGAAGTTCATACAAAGTGAGGTTCCTCTCCTCTCTGCAGGAATAGACTAGAGGCTACAGGTAATCCTTGACTTACAGCAGTTCATTTAGTGACTGCTCAAAGTTATAACAGCACTGAGAAAAGCAACGTTTAACCGTTGTTCGCACGTAACGACCGCTGAAGCATCCAGGTGATCACATCATCAAAATTCAGATGCTTGGAAACGGAGTCATTTTTATGACCACTGCAGCGTCTCCAAGGTCATGTGATCACCTTTTGCGACCTTCTGACAAGCACCGTCAATGGGGAAGCCAGATTCACTTAACAACTGCAGCTCCCATAACAGCTGTGCCAAGAAAGGTGGTAAAATGGGACAAGGCTCATTTAATTGTCTCACTTTGCAATGGAAACTTTGGGCTCAGTTCTGATCACAAGTTGAGGACTACCTGTATTAAATAGTATGCCAAGGCTACCAGTTAAGCCATATCCCTTCCGTGTTTTCAAGACCAAATCCCAGGGAGTTAACCTATGTCTGGTGCCCTAGGGCTGCGATAGGACTGCACCTCCCAGAATTCTCCAGCCATAACACTACACAGGAGTGGAGACCAAAGTTGTGAGCTGATCAGCGAGGCCTCTAGTGGAAAATTACCTGGTACATGTCCTGAATAATCCATAGACACCCGGAACAGCACAAAAGACAACAGACTGATCAGAAAACAATGGACACAAAGAACGATGATTTTGTAAGTTGCTCTCCAAGAAGGCTGTTGAGGGACCTTGAAACCCTACCTACCTATGCCAACCCTTCTGTCTGTTTTCTCCCCAGACAATCCAAATGGGGGGCAATTGCAACCTTATGCATAATGGCTGCGTAGGCCATAGCAGTAGTTTTATGTCTCTGTTTTGCAGGAAACTATCTCGAATTAGACCAAGATGCTGGTGCCCCTTGAGCAGAAAGCTGTCTCTAGCAGCCTTCCATCACCTGGCGATTGCCTGCTGTCCCTCTGTGGAATTCAGGGAAAAGCAGAGCAAATAGAAGAAACCACCAAGAAAAGAGAATATTTGTAGGGCAGGCTGTGGGGGGTCGTCGGTACTTTCTGAAGTTGCTTGTTTTCTCTTGAGACATTTCATTTCCCAACTAGGTAACATCTTTAGAGCTAGAAGGGAATGGGGTCCCACCAATGCTGGCAGGCTAGCCACTAGTACCGTGATGGCGAACCTATGGCACGGCTGCCACAGGTGGCACGCAGAGCCATCTTGCTGGGCACACGAGCTGTTGGCCAACTTACCTCCAGCTGAGCATGCACATGCTATTATGCATTCATGCATGCACGATTGCAGAGACCCAGCTGGTCTTCAGGCCTCTGCTGTGCATGCGCGCAATTGCAGCAGGAAATTCAGTTGGTCTTCAGAGCTCTCCTGCACATGCATGCGTGATTGCTCATGTGTGTGTGAGTGCCTGTGCACAGTGCGCGTGCATTGCACGTGCAAAAGCTGCATACATGCACAGAATGTGCAGTTGCACATGCAGCACATGTGGAGGAGCTGCATGCAAGTGCAGATGGCACGCGCATAGCACGTACTTTTCGGCACTCGGTAAGTAAAAGGTTCGCCACCACTGCACTAGTATATAAAATGATAGCAAACCCCACTCCCTTCGAATACTGATGATGTTACCTAGTTGGGTAAATGAAATGTCTGCAAGAAAATCACCAAGCTCAGAGCACCAAAGATCCCATGGAAGAAATATCTTCCTTCGGACATACTTCCTTCACATCTCTGTCCAAGGTACAAAATGTTTGTTTTACAGGTGTGCACAAAGGCTACCTATTTTCATTAAGTGGCTCTTTAAAGGATTTATACACAAATTACTGGTTCAGATTTCCCTCCTTTCAATGACCAAATATCTGTCTGGTGAGAATTCAGAAGTGACCTGAATCATTTTCTTCCCATTTTTATTCAGGAAGAAAGGCAACGTGTCTGTCCACGGTAGAGGTGTCACTGATTTAATTTGCACTGATGATGTTATGAAATGCCTAGTTTATGAAATGCCTGCAAGAAAGCAGCTAACCCCACGGAGCATCACGGATGCCACATTTCAGGTTCAGCTTTGACCATCTGAAAGTTGGACTTGAGTTTTCTCATGCTGTTGCATGAAATAGCTGCTCAGAGATCTCCTCAACATATAAGCTCAACTAGTAAATAAGTAAGCTAAAAAATAAATGCCATGGTCAAACCCTGTACCACTATTTTGATCAAGGTGACTTGATCAAGAGTCACCTAGATCAGTAAAGATTTAATGCATGAATTAGGGGTAAGGTATAGAATCCTGGAAACTTGCAAAAGAAAATAGAAAAGAAAAAAAATTTGCAGCTTTTATTTTATGAGTTCAAATTTGGAGTTCTGGATCTCTTTTCCCCAGGCAAACTGGTCCAACCTGCTCTTTATGCTAACAAACTCCGATTCCATCTGTGGATTCAACCAGGGTTTTTTAGATACCTCTCCAGGCCCTTCCTCAACCACTTCCTTGTCCAGCTTTTTTTTTTTTCAAACTTGGCAAGATGGGTGAACTTCAATTCCCAGAATTCTAGGAGTCAAAGTCCACCCATCTTCAAGTCACCAAGTTCGAACAACTCTGAAGTAGTCTCACCGATGCAGCCTTTAATATAAGCAATGTCCCAATATGAAAGGTGTGTGGGTGTGTCACTCTTATCCTATTACCTTGAGGAAGTTCTTCACGCGTTCTGGATCGTAGCAGTTACTTTCCCTGCAAATTCTTTCCACCTCTTTAATTTGGCCGGTCTTACATGCAGCTTGGATGTATTTGAAGTGCACATCTGGGTCTTGACTGAAGTTAACAATAGAGCCCAGGAAGTAGAAGAGACCTTGAAGGGAGTGGAAAAGAAAAGGAAGTCATCGTGAAAAGAATTTGTCAGAAATCTTTGGCATTGAAAGTAAGGGACTTTGATAGAAAATATTTGTAGCTCAGGTCTGAAATGAGGGCTCCAAGTTGGTATCACACACGGCACAAAGGAGGGCAGCTTCAAGCACCATATCTTGACACGCCCATCCACTTGTCTCTACCAACCAAAGAGGACAAGACAACTTCTTGGCTCGATGACTTCAAGTAATGGGCTCATCTCAATGGGCCAAGGGACACCCAGAAGGAACCAAGGCAGTCAAAGACATGGATTAAAGGACTTGAGTGCAGCCCGGGAACCCACCCGACCTACCTTCAAAACTCTTGAATGACTCGAAGAGCTCAATGAGCGACTGAGTGGAAAGCTGCTCGTGGTATTTGGAAGCCACCTGGACGCAGATCTGCAAGTTCTGGCGGATGTTTGCCGACAGCATCGCCCGCAAGCATTCCAAGGAATCTTCCACGGAAAGGGAGCCGAAGTAGTTCACTAGCCACTGCAAGAGTTGAAAAAGCCATTAGAAAAGACCTCGGCTTTTCTTATGTTTATTTATGGCAGAAATATACAAAGCTGGGTTTGACGCACGAGAACGGCATTCCTCAACAGGAAGCTTAACAGCTGGGATGGGATTTTAACTCCCAGAATTCTCAGCCAGGATTGGCAATGGTAACTCGCTGCACACAGCCGCTTCTGGTTAGATGAGTTGCCCATATAAGTGTGATTACATGTCCCCACAATGAATGAATGGCTGCAAAAACTGATGGGAATTAGCAGAGGTGGCTAAATTGATTGTTTTGAGCAAAGGAAATAACTATATAACTACTTTTATTTCTTCTTGGAAACCGCTTCTGGACTTTATACTTGAGGTGGGAAAAAATGAAACTTTGTTTTTGGGTTTTACACATTAGATAGATTTGTTGTTATGGAAATGGCTAGTTTATATTATTATGTAAAAGTAAGAAGCTGAGGTTTGATGTTAATGCCTTTTGTGTCCTTCTAATGAAGTCAATTAAGGACACCAGATTCACTTAATAACCATGTGACTGATTTAACAACTGCAGCGATTCACTTAACAACTGTGGCAAGACAGTTCGTAAAATGGGGGAAAACTCACTCGATTGTCTCAATTAGCAACGGGCATTGTGGGCTCAGTTGTGTGGTCGTAAGTCGAGGACTACCCTGTACTGCCACCTCTAAATAGAATAATCCTTTCCCAAATGTAGTTGAACTTCGATCCCTCAGCGATGGCCAAAGTCCCCTGAAACGGCCTCCTCTTGAAAGGTGAGAATAATCCCCATTGTTATTAGATTTCTGGAAACCAATTAAGTCTGAATTTTATTCCAGGGGACTTTGGAATGAATGACGACGCTGTCAAGATTACGCTCGGTGGTTTTCACTGAACTTCATTTCAATTTACCACGTGCATTTGACTGCTGCGATGTAGGACTGCCGCTAATTGCCAAGAGTCATAAGATGGTGCAGCGTAGCAATTAAATTATTTCGATTTTTATTTTCGCCACCCGTCTGGCTTTTCTGGGTGGCTTACAGCAAAACAACGTTAAAATCATCAAGGGTTCTCAACACGTAAAATAATAAATGCACTTTCAACCCCAGTACCTCAGGGTTGAGAAGGTGAGTGTGAACCACGGCTCGCTTGATGTCGTACAAGTCGGTGAAGTGTTCCAGCGCCCTTTGGAGCAGGCCAGCTTTCTCGCAGAGTTGAGCGATGTGGGCTCGGTCGTAGTGGGTGAACATCTGATTCCCCAAGATGGCATCGGCGACCTGAAAGAGATGGTTTTGTTTTTTAATTTACATTAACTGCTTTACCATAGATAAAACACTGAGTGCCGAATGCGAGGGTAACTCGATCCTTTCGAGAGCCAGGTGCAAAACCTACTTGAGGTGCATGCATGAGATTCATTTCAAGCAAACGAGTCTGCAAAGGCCCTTCGGATGGACGGTTGTTTTTCAGGGCATCCAAGAGAAAAGCGGTACACTGTTGGATCAGGTTGTATTCCATAAACACATCTACTATCTGCAAAATAAAACGAAATAAAAAGAGAGCATTTGTTTTAGATTGTTCCCACCCAAGGCAGATAACGCCTTGCACAAACATTCCAGCAATATAATTCAGACAAATCATCTATGCTTAAGGCCGCCAAATGCAAATCGTATCCCCCTCTCATTAGAGGTATGCAAAGCATTTCAAATTTAAAATAATTTTTCAACAAAAGTTTTGATCTCATTAGTAGCTTTTCAACTTGCAAACCTCTCTGTTTCCATTTGAAGCGTGTATTTTGAGCACAAAATGAGGGCTTTTCAAACACGGGACATTCCTAGTAAAGAGCTTAAAACGGAAAACAAGAGCCGTATTAAAGGCTAAAGTCTTCCATTCTGAAATGTTTCCTATACAACAAATATGCGGCTGCTTTTCACAAAACCTGTTTTCCCTTTAGTGCCAAATCCTGATACTGTAACAATAGTGTTCCTCAACTTTAAGATGTGTGGAATTCAACTCCCAGAATTCCCCAGCCAGCATGCAAGAGTTTAGAGTTGCCAAGCTGAAGGCAAAACTGCTGTAGAATCCTACAGAATTCAAAAGATTTACTTTGAGGATCTCCTCAAATCAGAGGAATGCTCTTGAGAGCATCTGTATGTTCCCCAGAGGCCACGTGAAAGATTTAGCAAGCACTTGGGTCCATCAAGAAATGACTGATGAGAATTCACCTTCCACATGAGGTCAGGGGGACATGAGATCTGTGCATTCCCCCACCCAAATTTTCTTGGGCACAAACATCCTCATGACTACTAAATACAAGACATTCTAGAGTCCACATCACCTACCACAGTGGTGGTGAACCTTTTACTTATCAAGTGCCAAAAAGTACGTGTTTTGTGCGTGCCATGCGCACTTGCGTGCAGCTCCTCCACGTGCACTACATGGGCAACTGCACCATCTGCACATGCAATCACGCACACACATGAGCAATCGCGTGTGCATGCGCAGGAGAGCTCCAAAGAACAGCTGGATTTCCTGCTGCAATTGCGCACATGCATAGCGGAGGCCCGAAGACCAGCTTGGCCTCTACAATCGCACATGTGTCCATGTGCAATCGCATTTGCATGCTCAGCTGGAGGTAAGTTGGCCGACAGCTTGTGTGCCCAGCAAGATGGCTGTGTGTGCCACCTGTGGCATCCGTGCCATAGGTTCACCATCACGGACCTACCATTTTGCTCATGAACAAATGGCCAGCTGCCAAATTTTACACTCCATCAAAGTCTTATATAGTCATTCTATTTATGGTCAAGCTGAGTTTAAATAGACAATTCTTACTTATATGGTTCAAAATTAAGAACCATCACCTTCCCACATTCTGAATGCTCTGCAGCATGGTTATCTTGCTTGCTTAATGTCACCTGTACTGTGTTGCCTTCCCAACAGGGCACAAGCTCTGAATTTTGAGATTGCAAAACTCTCAAATTTCTTGCTAGCATCGCTCAATGCTACACAAATAACAAAGAAGTCAATGACTGGAAACGATGGAAACATCCATGTGAAAACAGGATTATTTGAGGAACTGAAATTTTTCTTTAGATGCAACAGGGTGAAGACTTCATAGGAAACCAAGGATTCTCCAGGATAAAGCCATTTATTGCAGCCTGCTGGAGCAAATGAACAGAGACCCAAATATCCTTTTCTCTTTCTTTCAAGATGTTTCCTTACTTGGGTAATATCTGCCAGAGGTTCTTCATCCTGCACCAACATCTGGGCAAACTGCTGTCCTTGGTCTGGGCTGATCCGCATTACGTTTCTCAGGAGGAAGATCCAGTCTGGAGTGTAACCAACCTAGGAAGGGCGTGAGCGTGCCCAAAAATAAATATTTATGTTAGCTTTGCTCTATTTTGTATGCTTGAGTGACAGCACCCTGAGATTGACCGTGTTTGGCTTGGTCACTTTCTAAACTGAAAAAGCTCAACCTGATTCCTTCCTTCCTTCCTTCCTTATTTATTTATTTAATTTCTATACCGCCCCCTCTCCCAAAGGACTCGGGGCGGTGTACAGCCATCTAAAAGAAATACAACATAGATGACAGTTAAAAGCAAATTAAAATTAACTAATTGAAGTGGCCGATCAAATTAAAAACCTGATATAAAAGATTAGAAATTTTAAAATTTAAAAGTTAGAAATTACAAATTTAAAAAACTGATTTAAAAATAAGAGTTCACAGAGTTCACAGACCCCAGGATGTATCGACAAAGGAGAATATTTATAACTTAGGGTTGAAATGAGAGGTCCTTTGCGCTCTCCAAGCTTGGTTGTTGTTTTTTTTGCAGATCTTTCATTACCCAAACTGGTAACTAGTCAAGTCAAGTCAAGAAGGCTTTATTGTCATTTCAACAATATACAGTACAGTACACAGTGAAACGAAACGACGTTTCCCCAGAATTGAACTAGTCAATCTCTGCAAGAAAACAACTAAGTTCAGAGAGCACCAACAACCCCTCACTCCAAGATGTCAGAACCAATCTTATGAAACATTATTTTTCAGTTTGTTTGTTATGTGCTATTCCTACCACTTGTGGTTTCCATCCTTAAAAGGACTTAGAAGGACGGCCTTCTGCTGTGGTTCTACACAAGCTACCAAATTTTTCGGTATATAAGACGCCCTCCCCCCCCAGCCCAAAAAGACCAAAAGTGGGTGAAAATATCCGTGCATCTTATACAGCGAATGTTGCTGAAGCCCCGCCTACCCGCCAGCTGTGTTTTTGGCCTCCACACACCCCGTTTTTGGGTCTTTTCTGGGGCCTTTTGCCGGCCCATTTTTGAAAAAAAAACAACAGCCTGGAAAAGACTCGAAAATGGGCCAAAAAAAAAAAAAAAAGGCCCAAAAATGGGGCGCACGGAGGCCAAAAATGTTTTGTTTGTTTCTCTCTTCTAAATCTAGGTGCATTTTATACTTAGGTGCGTCTTATATGCCGAAAAATACGGTAGGTGTTGTAAGTCATTTCCAACAGAGATGTGGCCTAGGAATTTTGGACAGGCCACTGAATGCAATGGACAATTTCAGAATTTCACAATTTCAGAACAGGCCACTGAATGCAATGGACAATTTCCCACAGGGATTAAGATGAAAGGCTCCTGACCAAAAGATGCCCAGGATCTACTACTACAAGGGCATGGTGGTGGCTACAAGTTTGGCCTTGCTTAAAGGGGATAGGGGGAGGAAGGATTCAAGGAAACCAATTACCTTCTTGGCATACAGTACGATCTTCTGAACTTGTCCCGTTTCGGCAAAACACTGAATGACCTTATTGGGAACGTTAGCCCGGAGGTAGACGCTCAGAGCCAACGTTGGGTCCACAGACTTCACGAGGTCTCCCAGTTCTTCAGAGCATTCCAGCTGTTTAAAAGCAAGCATTTCAGAAATTTTTTTTGGTTTAAAAATACCCAATAGGATGCTGCCATGTATAAAATATATTGCAACAGAAACTCTTTCCTACACGTGTCATTGTGACAAGCGTTGAGGAAACCATGCATCCTAAAGAAGCCTCCAAGATATAATATTCATTTTAGTACAATATCTGGGTTTTTTTTCTCCTAGCTCCTATACTGTGGAACATCTTAAGGAAGGGGTTGTGCAACCTTGGCAACCTTTTAAGACATGTCAATTTCAATTTCAAATGTATTGCTCACATACACAGTCATACATGGTACGATATGCAGTGAAATGCTTACGCAACCGCGGGTAAGTTAGGTAGGAAGGGAG
>JAEANM010023026.1:0-11463 GCA_017656035.1 Myanophis thanlyinensis
AAGAAAGGAGGTAATTGGGTAGGTGATTACTTCATATATATGTAAACAATCGTTATGATCCTTAGTGTTCTGGTGGTATCTGATTTAGTGACCGTATTGTCTGTGGAAAGAAGCTTTCACAGGGTTGTTAGTGTTGAGAAAACAGGAGGTAGAAGAAATATTAGATATGTTAATCACCTTGAGTTACTTTAAATAATAATGGTGGGATAAAATAAAATAAATAAAAATAAATAATCCACTAAAATTTCTGTTTCTCTTTTAGTAAGTATTAGTACTAATTTGCATGTATTTTTCAGAAGATTTGGGAAAATATAGATATTTCACTATTACCTTTGTATACAGCAAACCTACCCATGATTTACTATTAACTATGTACGTAAATATATATGCTGCCTAGACTCTTGATTCTAGGCAAATTGCAATCATAAATAGCAAATGTACAAATCAAAAACAAGTTGTACTTCCCAATGCCTTCCTACCACTGTCTATGTAATTCAAATTCTTCTGTGGAAAAACACAATTTTACATTCTTCTTAAAGTTCACAATTGCCCCCCATCACGGACAAGCTGAGACCCTTCTCTAGTCCCTCTCACCCTGACCTCAATAATGGGAAAGGGTATAATTCCAAAGATACTTTTCCAAAAGCCAACTAGATTTGGTTTTTTTTTCCTTTAAAACGTTTCACTTCTCATTCAAGAAGCTTCTTGAGAATCGAAACATTTTCCAAGAAAAAAAACAAGGAAGTCCAATTGCAGTTTGGAAAAACACCTTTGGGACAACCATGACCTGGATGCCTGAGAATCTCAATAGAAGAGATAGTATAATATATTAGGTGGGTGGAAGCCACTTAAGCCTTAAAGCTAAGTGCTGTTAATGAGTTTTTAAAACTTTTTTTTTTGCTTTGAAGCCAGCTACTGGGTGAGGACATCTGATAGTTCAGAGTAAAGAATCATCAATATGCCCATAATGCCTAGATTTATATCTCTACCCTGGTCTTGTTGTGGCGTCTGTGTCTGAAGGCTCTGGGAGTCTGGATGGGGAACAACAGACTTCAGTTAAATCCTAGGAAGACCAAGTACCTTGGTCATGTTTTTAGGACCTTATGTTCTAGAGACCTTCCTTCTCTTGTTCTGGATGGGGTTACACTACCCCAAACAGAAACCATGTCCAATTTGGGGGCTTTACTGGACTCACTGCTCCTGTTCAAAGAGCAGGTGGCAGCCAAGGCTAGGAGAATTTAGCTGTATGTGGTGTATCCATTCTGCCTATTCTTGGACCAAGAAGCCCTGTTCACAGTCATCATGCCCTTACCAGCTCCCAATCTGACTTCTGAAATCTACATAAGCTGCCGTTGAAGAGCATTTGGAAGCTTCAGCTGATGCAGAAGGCAGCAGGGCAGGTAATGGGTACTTTTCATTCAACTCATCTTTGTTCTGCAAGCTGCATTGGTTGCCTGCATGCTTCAATTCAAGATGTTGGTAGTGAGCTATAAGCCCCTCAGGGCATGGTGCCAGGTTACCTGCAGTTCCGTTTTTCCTAGTTATATTTCCTCACCCTGTGAGATCTGGTAGGAATGGCATGCTCCGAGTCCCTTCCATTAGGCAATGTCATCTGTAGGAAACTTTTTCTGTATGTTGGTTGCCCTCTGGAACATTATTCCCCAGAGATTAGACTCCCCTACCCCCCCCACACACTGGCATTCATAATCTTATGTCTTAATTATATTGTCTGGTTTTAGCTCAGCTCCTCTTATTTATTATTTTGCTGTTTTTATCTTGTTTTTATTTCCTGTTAGCTGCCCAGAGTCATATGTTTAAGATGAGTGGCCATATAAATTGAACAAACAAATAAATAATTCAAGCACGTAGATGCTTCAACATTCATGTTACAAGTAATACTTCTAATTAATGCAATTAATCCATTAGTGACCTAATGGAAATCATAAAAATAGTATTAAAAAACCACAATGTTACAACAATTTTTTGTAAGGCAAATTGTGTCAGAGGTGCAAGTTTGAAGACTTTTTGCTTAATTATTTGTGATCTTGGCCTGACTGTGGAAAGTTGTATTAATACAATGTGGTCAGTATTAAACCTCATTCCATTTTTTTTCTTTCAAAAATGTCTCTGATTTCTGTCTAGAAAGGTACCAAATGCAACTCCAAGCCACAGGTTTCCCTTACAGCATTGTTTTTTTCTTGCACAATGAGTCACTTTATGCCTCTAAATATCCTAGTTTCCTTTCTACAGAATTCTTGTGTGTTTCACAGAGTTTATTTTTATTGTTTGGTCTACATGCAGCTGCTTTAGTTTCTGAGACAACAAAAAGCACTTTGTTAAAAGCTCCTTGATTCTTTCCAAGACATTAGCCTGAATACCCGTAATATTATTCTGAAAATTGAAATGAATATGAGGCCTTGCTAGGATTGAAAACATTTACTATACCACTGAATTGTTCACAAGTGATTATATTGAAGATGGAATTGCATCCAAATATGTATTCATTTTTTAGAGTTTGGAGGCATACCATAAAACTGCAAGTGTGACAGGTTCTTTCCCAAAGGTTTTCTGAAATTTAAAATCATTATTTCAGAAAGATTATTTTGAAGATTGTAATCAAAGCAATATTATCCCAACTCATTTTACTATACAATATGAGATTGGAGGTCACTGTGACAATAAAATGCAAAGTTGTACAAATATGTGGTTGTATTCTAATTCTATTTAAAAATGTTTCAGTGGCATATTAATATCTTTAAGTTTTCAACTTTTGCAAAATAAGCATCATGTAGAAATAATAAATATTTTTTCAGTCACATTCTTTTCTGCTTCTATATTACAAAAAACCCACAAAATATGCACTCTAATTTTTATTTGTAAAATGAAGCAAAAAAAAATCTCACTCAGTTTAATACTGTGGAACATTATATTCCAATAATAATGAATTGTTTGAGGGGGGGGTGCCTAAATTCTTAAATTTTTAATCATTAATTTATGAGAAAGCATCAATTAATTTTTAAGGAATTACATCTTTTAGAAAAATTGCTTCATCTGATATTCCTGAAATTGTTTACTAAATTTCAGCATGATAGTCATAATATTATTAAAATGAAAAAAATCTAGTCTTTCCTTTTCTTACTATGAAGTATTGCCTGCGTTCTGATATAGATCCAAATCATGGTTTAATATTATTTGAATGAACCGTGAAGAGGCAATACATTCTCTCGTGGGAAAATGTGATAAATATACCGATTCAGGTTGACTGATTAGTTATGATTTGAGCAAAACAAAGATTGTACATTTATATACAACAGCAATTTTTTTAACAAAATATGAAATACATTAGAAAGCTGCAGCTTATAAGGAATTTCTGAGCTACTTTTATAGATCTGGGGGAAAAAGTATATACCATCTATAACTCAATATAGAATTAACAAATCTCATTTGCTATGATCAAATTATGCTATTATATAAGTCTGCAACCAGTCCTGAATCTCATTATCAGATGATTTACACCATTACTGTGCTTTGGAGACACCAATTAAACAAGGACAGCAGTTCGTAAGGTCACAGCTAATTAATCCAAAAAAGTATAAGTACACTTTAATATACACCACTTCGTGTAGAGATTTGGGAACAAAGTATCAACACCTCATAATGGGCTACACAATTAAGTATGAAGGTTAAATACACAGAGACACTTAACTCAGCCTCTTTGTTCAAATATGTATTTTATTATATAAAATTTTTGGAAAGTAAATGGAGAAGGATAGGCCATCGAAAGGAACAACATTGGGAAGATTTGCATCTGAAAGCTTTGATGCTTAGGGCAAAATACAAGTAAGCGACAAGACAAGAAAGAACGAACCATGTCCAGTGATCCTGAGCAAATTAAAGCCTCCTGTTGTTCAGATAACACCTCAGAAGAGGGACTCTGCTTGAGGCAGCATCATTACCGAAGCAGTCAGGCAGAAAAACAGAAGAACTAAATATATAAGGCTTAGTGTGTTCAACATACTTTCATCCAAGCAACATCCTAAAATATCTGGGGGGGGGTTGGGGTTCAGCAAATGTTTTCCTACCACGAGTTCTGTCTGACACAACAGGCAAGCAATCTGGCATTGACTGAGATCACTTTATCCTATAGTATTGAACATTTCTTCCCTCTCCTGCAAATACCCCTGGTCTTGCCCTTATAATGTCGATTTATTTTCCAAAGCACCACAAGGCAGGACTAGAAACAATGAATAAAAACTAATCAAGGAGAGAAGCAACCTGGAATTAAGAAGAACCTTCCTAACTGTTAGCCAGTGGAACAGCTTGCCTTCAGACGTTGTGGGTGCTTCATCACTGGAGGTTTTTAAGAAGAGACTATACCAGACATGGGCAAACTACGGCCCGCGGGCCACATCCGGCCTGTTGGGCTTTTTAATCCGGCCCGCTGAACTAGTTACTAGCAGGAACCAGCCCAATGAAAAGCTAAGCATTATGTGCTCTGAAGTAAATTATTAATTCAGATGGTAAAATACTCATTGATCACATTAGCAGTAGCTTACGTGTTTTATTTATAACATTTATTTTTCTAGTTTCCTAAATCTGGATTAAATCAGTTCTTACTTTGGGTTCATGAAATGGCACCATTGCATCGCATCCTATTCTGGCCCGGTCCCTCTGTCAAATTTTAGAAAACATTGTGGCCCACGAGTCAAAAAGTTTGCCCACCTCTGGACTATACAGTCATTTGTCTGAAATGGTATAGGATATCCTGCTTGAACAGGGGGTTGGACTAGAAGACCTCTAAGGTGCCTTCCAGCTGGAAGAGACCTTGGAAGTCTTCTAGTACAGCCCCCTATTTTGATTCCTCTAGTCTAGCCCCTATTCTGATTCTGATTGTAAACCACCCCACTCCACCCCAGGCCATGAACTGCATCTTATAGCAAAAGGGCAAGTAACCAGTCCTTAAGGTAAACAGATAGATTAAACACTTTGTTTACTAAAAAGCAAACACTAATTGTCCCACATCGGTTCAAGTTATCCATTAAAGTTCACTTCATCTGACCTCTTCAGAGTTCTGATTGGATCGGGGAAGAGCAGGAGATAAATAGCCACACTTGCTTTAAAATACACCCTTAGCCTGGGCTGTGTACACTGTACAAGCTACATGTTTTATGGGGATTCTAACAAACATGACGCATTTCCAAAGCTTGCCCCAAGTTATGCCCTCAACATTTCCCTATGCATTATGACTCCATTACCGCAGAGAAGAAAAAAAAAACCAGGAGGAGAAATTCAACTGTTACCTGCTAATGCCTATTTGGCAATGTCTATTTCCAATTTCTGCATTTTTTTCAACAGACATGTGATGTGTGAACTAAATTTCAAGTGCCCAATTTCTTTCGTACATGTCTCCTCCACCCTGTTACATGGGGAAATTTTGAATGTATGACTCAAAAACATGACAGTTGTCTTTACATAGTCAAATTATTTACCCCATTACCGTAATAATGTACAACAAAATCAAGCTTAGGAGATATAAAGCAAATTTAATACATGCTTGGTGATACACCTATGGAAAACAGCATTTTTCAGCAAATTTCTGATTTTCAAGTGTCCACAGGATAGAGCATATTCTAAAGTGTATGTGTTCCTTATAGCGACTAGCACATGGAGATAAAGTTCAATTATTTTTTTACCTTAATTTCTCCAGAAAGGAAATAAGTAACTTAACTTGTGAAACAGAATGAGCAATTAATATATCTCAGGTATCTAAACAATGACTAATATAGAAATCTGACAGGACCTCCACTTCCTTACTTGCTCATACAAAGGCCTGAATTTCATAAAGCAGACACAAAACAATTAACCTTAGGAATCGTGACATATTTCCAAGTTATTTCTTCCTGTTCTTCACTTTCAAAATGAGGAACTCCCAAGTCTCTCCCTAATTTTCTTAAATATGACAACTGTATCCTGGCAATGCTAATTTTCCCATATTCTGCAATCATATCTTTACTTCAGTACATTTCTTTCAATAAGGCTGTCAAGGTGTACATTTAAGCTAATTTGGTTTTCATCAAGTCTGCAGTTCTGAGAGGAAAGCACATTCATAGCAAAACAATATGAAACCATACGACACTATCACGGCAGCCTAACAATACACATCTGATTTTTACATCTGCCAAAAAACCAACATCAGACATTTTTTGTAATATGTGGTTCCCAAAAAAATACAGATGCTGACAAGAGATAACACATGACACATTTTCCTATACACCAGACAACCGGAAAACATTGTCTGCTGATGTTTACTAGCAATTTAATTGTCTAAATATTTCATAATGTTGATCACAAGAGAATACAAGAGGGACCATTACTGGCTTGCTAGTTGTCTGTGAGTTGTATTGCCTGATTGCTGTAAAGGTACAGCAGCTGCTTGAGCTCTCAGTTTAAATACACAACCTATTTTAAAGCATGTATAAAATATACACCTGATTAAGCAAATCCTACTTCTGCATGCCTAGGTTTCAAACCATAACAAACCCAGGACTATAACAATCTACCTCTTAAATAATCTACCTCTCTTAACCACTCCATAATCTTTCCTCCTGTATCCTCCGCTACCTCGTGAGCGATCGAAAACACATTTCACTGCATTTTGTACTATGTATGTATATGTATGTGACGAATAAAATTTGATTTGATTTGATTTGATTACAGATGTGTCTTGGATCCAGAGTGTTTTCAACTCCTGGCCTCAGTGCTGGAATACACAAGATGCTTATGGACCTGTACACAGACTCATTGTATCTCCATTTACTCCTGTTCTGTTAGTGAAATCTTAATAAACAATATTTTTTTAAAAAAGCTACTATTAATGTTATTCTAAAAATAGAATAAGGACACTTCTATAGAAACTAAAACATGCTGGCCGCCTATTCACATGTATTGTGAACCTTCAAATTTCATTAGATATTACCAAGGCCTTTCTTTTGCTCTGGAAAATGCAAATAAATGAAGCTTATACTGCCAGGAAAAATGACTGTGTTTCCAGTGCTTACTGAGAGAGGGTTATATGTTGTCTCTCTTTATTAAACTGAAGAGGATTTCCCAGAGAATCACCAAACCTGACACTACTTGATAGATAGCCAATCTCTGATTTACCAGTTACTAACCAAAGAAGTATTTAAATGACTTTTACAGGACCTGGTGGCTGATGCCAGCATCTGACTTCACCAGTTTACATATTTAGGAACAACATCCAAAACAACTGGAGGTAACAATTGATTGGAATTTTCCATATTCATAGGAACGTTTGAAAATAAAAACTTGATTTCAAAAGGGCACCTAGTTTGATCACAAAGTGCAAATAAGGCTGATAAGAGCTGTAAAAAATTTTACAGTATTGAAGTTCTGTTTAAAAAAAAAACCCTCCGGGAAGGATAAATAATATGCTGAAACAGGTTTACATGCAAAATGACCATTGCAGCATCCCCATGGTCATATGATTTACATTCAGATGCTTCACAACTCAGATTTATGACGGTTGCAGCATCCTGGAGTCATGTGATCCCCTTTTTGCATCCTTCTGACAAGCAAAGTTAATCTGGGAAACTCCAGCATAAATTTTGGGCTCAATTATGGTTGTAGGTTGGAGGACTAGATGTACTCCAAAATCAACTTTATCCTATTAAAGTGATGTGCATTCAATTTTGGTTTAAAAGGCAGCTAATGATCTACAGAGTTTACTTGCAGTGTATCAAATGTGAGGGAAATGTTAAGTTGTGAACGCAGCTCATATGAAAGTCCCAGTAAATTCAATTGGACAGAATCCTTAATATTTTTCTAGGTTTGCAGCTTCAAAAAGTACTGTGATTAATTAGCAAAAGAGGTTTTAAACTGGTGGATTTCATATTTTTATTCTCAAAAGTAAGAGGGTATAATTCAGTACTGCAAATGTTTTGTACAAAACATTTAAGCATTTTTCCCCTGAGAAAACAGAAGAAATAGATTATCTTCAGTGCTTATCATTGAAGACAGAAATCAATTTTTATTTTTCTTCCTCTTTCTCTTTCTTTCTCCCGCTCCATCCCCATATACATACACAGACATATCCACAAACGTATCCTAGAACAAAAGTTGAGCTTGAATTGTCAAATTCTAAGTATTACGTGAATATTACGAGATATAAATATATAGAGAGAAATAACATTTGGCATGGACTTCTCCAGTGCTGAATATGTACTTTTAAAAAATTTCTGAATATATTTCAGTCTCTCTCTCTCTCTCTCTCACACACACACAATCGCACAAAGCATTTTACTGAGTAATGTACAATCATCCAGTCAGTCCATGAAATGGTGGTAAAGAATAGGAGTTGGAAAGCAGATGAGATTACTGCTAAAAACAATTTCCAGTCAATTGATGTTGGAAAAGTTTCTGTAAAGAATATTAATCTGCATGAACATAACAATTGCACATAACTCTTCTCAATTTAGCCATTTTACTAGTCCAGGAAGCTATGAATGAAATATTCCAAATGGACAATATAAGCCATTAGGAAATCAAGACTGGTTGTAACCATACATCTCTTGCTGAGAAATGGCCTGTGTTTCCCTTCTGTTTAGCTATCCTCTGCTTTGTTGTGCAATCTTTTGCCTATTAAAATATATATACATAAATCACAAGACCCAAAACAGAATGATCTATGCTGCATCTTTTACTTTGGCTATTTATATATATTCCTATGAAGATTTTTTTTCAATATATTTTTTATTTATGTATAAGTATTTTGAATTTTGAAAACAGTGTATTGTCCAGGCATTTTCATTTTGTCAAAAAGAAAACAGGCATAGTGACAATAATAATAATATATATGGTAATTATAACAATAATTATATTTGTATTAACTTATTTGTGCTTATATTAATTATACTGGCATGCTTATAGTCATACATAACATTCAGCTTTTACATATACATACCAATAATCTTTCTTCTTCTAATTTCTACCTCTCATGTCTAGCCAATGATAAAAGTTATCCAATATTGAATAATATTCTGTATCTTCTTTATCTTTTATTTTTAATGTCAGTCTATCCATCTCTGCACAGTCCAATATTTTTCTAATTATGTCATCTGATGGGATGTTCTCGTTTTTTCAATATTGTGCAAATATAATTCTTGCTACTGTCAATACCTGAAGTATTAAGTATATAGTCCCTTTATCATAGCTTTCTGGTATTATACCTAACAAAAATATTTCTGGATTTAGATCTATGTGCTACTTAATCATCTTTTCCAACCATGTGTGTATTTTAGTCCAATATTTTCTTGCCGTCATACATGTCCACCACATATGATAATAGGATATACTCCTATGAAGATTTATCAGCATTAAAAATTCCACCAGTTCAGCGGTACTTACTCCTATGTGTGCATACTTAGAATTTCAGCATTCATTACTTAGACATGTTTAACTGTAGTTCATTTTTATTTTATTTTTTATTCCCCCTTCAGAATTGCCTGCTAAGGGCCACAATCCCCAAACCAGGCAGAATCGGAGGGGGGGGGACTATTAGTCAGAACCAGAACAAAACTCAAACTGGATTTCATTTAAATGTATACAATTACATTATTACATGTTAATATAATTGCTCTGTTTGTCACATTGCAAGAGAACAAATCCCAATTGAATTAACCTTTCATCTTCAAAAAAAGTTAAGGATGACCAGAATCCATTTTGTCTTGAGTAATACAACTACCTTTAATGGTTCAAAGCTAAAAGAGGTGATCCAAACATAAACTGTATTAATAAATACCTGCCTAAAATTGGTAAATTTCATTAGGAAACAAAAACAAGTATGAGTGAACTATCTGGAAAATTCTAAGGTTAGCAGCTAGTGTAAGTGTTTACATCTCAATTACTATAACACTGGGCAGCTACATTTCAAAAAATAGGTGATAACTGAAGGAGAACACAAGAACTGGATGTTTTTCGGGATGTATAAGCATAAAACTGAAAAAAATTTGGATTTGTCAAAGCATAAT
This sequence comes from Myanophis thanlyinensis, assembly GCA_017656035.1. NCBI lineage: Eukaryota > Metazoa > Chordata > Lepidosauria > Squamata > Homalopsidae > Myanophis > Myanophis thanlyinensis. Next base: position 10,047 of record JAEANM010023026.1, read on the forward strand.
TCATTTGATAAAAGAAATCTGAAGCTTTAATTCAAAGGCACAAGGCAATTTTCTCTTTTAACTTAATTTATTGTCTTAAGAAGGATGGTCCAAAAAATCATGTCATTTGGGTAAGATGAAACAAACACAGCTCAAGAAGTTAAGCCCTAGAAGAAGGAAGGATTTGCCTTTATTTATGGCCTGCAAGAACCGAACAATCCCACAATTCTCTTTTGCTAGAAGTGGGAAAATATTTCATTGCACTTTTTTTTTTTTTTTTTGCATTCCTCCCTACCAATTTCCCATTTAAAATCATTTTAAGCATGCATTAATTTATCATTTGGTATTCAGAAGACAAAGGCGTGGTATGGTCAGAATGTATCGTTGATCATAGGGTCTCCTGACACTTTTCTCCTTTTGTTAATGTAGTATTGAGGTAGGTTTTAATAATTTTTTTTGCTATCATTAAAAATAAAAACCTCTTCCAATGCATTCTAATACTCAGATTTCAACTCACCAAGAAACTAGAATAATGAATGCTCTTGACTATTTACCAAATACATTATTTCCATTATTTCAAATACACTCCACATCCCTGCTTACTACTTGTTTTTCATCATCTCTCAGTAATTCAAAAGGTTGGTGACTCAAAGTCAGAGACAAAAACTAAAATGAGCTGCTTAATGCTGAAACTGAATGAGTTCAAGTGTACCCAGTCAAGCAAAGAGAACAAAAGCAATAGGAACAATAAACAAATAAATAAATTGCAAAAAGCATCAATAGCATCGTCAGAATCTATATGACTTTTTTTTTTGTTTCAAATACCAAGTACAATGGAAGACACCAGAAATGTTGAAAAATAAAGAGGAAGCTTGTTTCATACTGCAAGTCTATTTCATTACCATTTCAAAGAAAAAAAGTTACATCCTTTAAGTTATAAACCAGGGGTGTCAAACATACAGCCTGCAGGCTGGATCCAGCCCGCCTGGGGATTCAGTACGGCCCGCAGGATAAATCTGCATTATTAAAAATAGAATGATTTTACTGTACTTTTCTTTAGAATCTGTGGTTCCTATATTATCCGCTAGGGGCACAGTATTTTATTATGCGCAGACAATATGAAAGCAACACTGTGGCGGAACTAGCACCAGGAGGTGGTAGCATTTACGTCTGTTCAAGGTCTGTTGGTAGGAGTTTGAGAAACGATTTCAGGTTTTTAGCAAACTCGAAATAGAATTTGCAGTTTTTCACTCACCATTCACAGTCAGAGCTTCTGATTTGCCTGTTGACATGCAACTTGAAATCAGTGTGATGTAGAATTGAGGGACAAATTTGCCTCTGTGGGCTTGGACACATTTTATAAGTATCTCCTACCAGGCTATCCTACATTGACAGCACTGGCTGCAAAAATGTTGTCCATGTTTGGGACTACCTACCT
>JAEANM010023027.1:0-11463 GCA_017656035.1 Myanophis thanlyinensis
TGTAGTTCCTGGTTAAGTGTCTGTATTGCTTGTGGAAAGAAGCTTTTTCTCATTCTTTCTGTGTTTGCCTTCAGGGAACGAAAACGCTTTCCTGACCCTGTAAAATGGGAAAAAACAAAAGGAGGTTTCTTCTAATAACTGGTTCTCTGAACTGCTTAGAAAATCTACTACCGGTTCTAGCAAACCTGCTAGAACCTGCTGAATTTCACCTCTGGATTTATCCCCATTATTATTTACAGACATGTGCTTGCATTTACTGGGCATAAACTGAAACCTGAAATTGCAGTGGGGTGTCTAGATTACTCTGCGGTTGAAATAGACTTGCAGTGTACTAAATAATTACATACATGTAATATTTTAGACATTACCTGTTTACTATATCTCAGGACAAAGACATGAATGTCTTTGAACCAAACTGAAAAAGCAGCCTTAAATTCACAACAATATCAGTGATAGGGTAGACTTTGATGTAAATTGGAGTAAGACTGCTGCTGGTTATTTCTGTATTTACCCTTTTTTATCCACGTTTATGTTACTATACCTTGTTGTTGTTACTATTAAATGTGATATATTTTGCAAGGAGGAAGAGAGAGTCTGTTCTGTTGTAGTTTCAGAAGGGTTCTTTGGAAGAATTTCTATCCATTGCAATGACAAAACGTGGGAAGAGAAGTGGGTAGGCTGGGAAAATTCAACCGTCCCAAGTTGTTATGAATGAATGTCATGTGGCTTATCCAGAATTCTATCTGGATTCCAGCATTGGCGGATAGGCATTTTCAGATCAAAGCAAACTTACACATATAAACAGTTTTTAAGTGTAAGTTCAATTTGGGATTTGTCAACCATGACAGAATGTCACTTTAATCTGTCCTTATAACAGGCTGGGTTCCCAAGCAGCCTGTTGTTCAAGTTGCTGGCACATTACACATTTTATTTCATCCAGTTATGTTCATAATAATAAATAAAACACTGTTTTAAAAGGATAGTTATTATCCCCCCTGTAGACCTCTATAGAGGGAAAGGAAGCTGGCATTTTTAACCACTAATATTTCATAGTATTATTATTATGAACATAACAAACACACTACACTGGAAAACTGTTGGTTTCTATGGAATCCTATCCCTTCTGTACCAATCTATTTCAAAAAAAATGTGTAAAGATGTTTTCAATTAAAACAAAAAACAACCAATCTAAATCCTCTGGGTAGCTGCAAAATGGATGTTGTTACTTAGATTTATATAAGGCTTATGAATTGATTTATTCAGTGTTTTACATTGCTATCTATTGAGTGGCAAAAATTTACAATTTTAATGGTAGTTTTGGCTACATTCCAGGCATTATAAACTTTTACAGTTTTCTTGCTTTCTTGTTTTGATTTCCTCGGTTTGATTTATAGGCACTTTCAACTTTCCGAACTATTATAAAAAATGTACACCATGCCGGAGACTTGAATGCTTATTAATTTCAAATAGGATACAGAATTATGTGACTAATGAGCAAGCAACACTTTGAACATATGATTCAAAAGTGGGAGAAATTTGCTTCATGGAATGCTTTTAACAATGGTTCCTTAAAAATAGAAAAGCTGAATGGGAATGCTCTTATCTCTATCCTCTCTAAATAATTTGGTTTTATGTTCTGTTTGCGATGGCTTACACATTTGTTAAAAAATAGCTCAAATAAATATTATCTTTTAACTTTAAAAGGTGGAAGTGAGTGGAACAGAAGTTCCAATGAAGAAATGTAACAAAACAAGAACACCCCAAACACTCATAACATACTAGGATTAAAGTAAATTTCATACTAAAAAGCTGGAACATATTTTCTAAAGCTTACAGAGCTTAATCACTTCTGTCTTCAACCAACAAATTATTGAAGATGCAGAAATTATTGTTATGAACTGCTGCTTTTGGCCATATCATCTTTCATTTGTGAGATCCTTGAATAATGGCTTTGGATGGGTAGTTGATGCTTTCTCCAGAAATAAGAAGAGGGTGGGGAAAGTGACTAATCCCTTCCAGTGAAGGACATCTTTTAAAAAATGGGTGTGCATGTATGTTCATGCACCGGAAAGAGAAAATCAGAAATAAAACCTATTATGTCTCAAACAGGAAAAAAGATGGAGATGCTGAGATTCTACATTGGACTTCTGGAAATATTTTTCCAATGATCTTATGTCAGACAGAGAATCTACAAGTTCTGTTTGTAGCTTCTACACCTTGCCTTCACTCTAGGAGAAAAGGACATCATAGCATACTCTCTGTTTCATCATCCCAACTATACTGGAAGATAGCTAAGCTGGAACATAGATACAGAACCAAATCAACCAAAATGGCTTTATGGTTGATAAGAGATTGACACATGGACTTCACAAATCCTAACCCATTTCTCTGATCCAGGAGCAGTCACACCAGAACCTCATTGCTGCCTCAGCACAGAACTGTACTCTAAAATGAAAATAAAACAGTTCTGATATTACAAAGTTCTTCAATATTTAAATTTTGTTTTTTTATTTTTCAAATAAACAGTAGGAATAAAAACAGGAACTACCTGGAACATAAATTTCTCCAATTTCCACCATAAATCCCTCTAAACTTCAACTCTGAACCTAAAAGCACAGAATCTGAGGGAATGAGAGCTTTTTAAAGGACCTCTACTCTAGTCCACAAATTAATCTCTACACCAAAATCAACCCCTTCTTTTTGCCACATTGCCATATTACTTGCAAGGTCAGAAACCTGAAATTTATCTATTCACCCATCCAATACCATTTTCCCACCCCTTCACTTAATTCAACACTACACTGACCACTGGTAGAAGCATTTTTTTAATTAGATTGCTTAAATCCATAGATTTTCTTCAGATATGCTAATGCACGACAATGATAATTTTATCCACTTTAGAGGAAAAGTGATAAAAGTTTTCTGTGCCTTCAGAGCATGATATTGTATCTCAGGATTCATATTATACATAAAAGGGTCATTTTGTTCCCTTTGAAGTTCCACCAGCTTTTTAAAATAAGCTCAGCTGCTGAGCATCTACTTTGAATTATTTGGTGGGAGGTAGGAAGGGAGACATAAACAGAATCTGAAAGTCTGCAGAAATGTGGCAAGTCGAAATTATGACTCCAGAAAATGAAGACCATAAACAACTGTGCTTTCGTGAGTCTTAAGGAAATGGAATAAAGTGTAAATGCAAATGGCATTATCGAGTGTTTTGCATTTATATAAAAATCGTTGGGTCTTTCAAATGACCCCCTAAATAAAGAAGATATGTAAGCCACCAGGGCACAGTTAATAGATTATGAAAGAGAAGCCAAAGGGAAAGTAGAATATTAGGCTGATCCATAAAGCAGCAAAGTCCATGTTGCTTAATTAACATCATTGCTCCCCCCTCAAAAAAGACCCCTTCACATATTTTCAAGATAATAGTGGCAGGATTTTTACAAAGACTGGAGTGATTAAAATAACCAATGCTGGCTCATTTGTTGCAAGTTCAAACTAATAAACTCTAATAATAAGACATTACCCTCTTCAATTATAGAATACACTGCCTCTTTCTGTTATGGGAAAGGAGTCTCTGCGGGCCTGTAAATTTCCTCTAAAGGATCATTTCTTCTCCACAGGCCTCTCTTTGAATTTTTTTCTGACTTCTTATATTAGAGGAAGTTGCTTTTAATTTTTTATTGTTCAGTGCTATACGAAATCAAATGAGTTTTGCTACTGAGAATCTTCTGTACCATGGAGGGGTACAGAAAGAGTGCATATTTCCTGTCATTACGGAAAATTATAATGGAGCATATAGTAGCTGCCAGGAATGACTAATTTAGCTCTAACAATGAGGCTAATATTCTTTTTTTATAGCAGGTTGTACTTCAAATTCTTTCAAAAAATGTTTGCTATTTTTTTTTTTCAAATCAGGGAAAAGGATTAGAAGTAGAATACCATTGAGTGAGCCACTGAAATGAACAGACTTGATTCACTGCTGAATAATTTGTATCTCCAAGGTGACCTGCTTGGTTCAGCAAGAGGCCACTTGATTTGGCTCGACAGAGCAATTTGGGCAGCCTCAAACTTCTTTAGGCCCCTGCAGCTCAAGAGGTTACCTCTCAACTTTTCTCTCAATGCTAGCCAAACTGTGCCCATAGCTTCAGAATTGCTCGCAGAGTGTGCCCAATCTTTCCATTCAGGAAGAATTTCACATTGTGAAATTTTGGCAAGGGATTTGGCGGAAGTGAGCAGCACATCCTTCACAGACACTGACCTTTTCTGGACCTCCCTACTTGAAAAGTGTTCCAAAAAATCAGTCCTTGTTTCTGCCGAACTGCTTTATTTTTCGTCTGGTGGGGGTGGTACATTTAGTGTTGCTGATCCCTTCCAGTCTCTTTTCACTCAGATGTTCTCTCAAAAAGTGATGAAGGGCATATTCTTTGCAGGCTGTATCAGGAAAAAGATTCCAGCTTGGATGTCTCCTGCATAGAAAATCTTCAAGGGCTGACCCCAGTCTAGAAAACTTCTGTTCATCCCAAGAGCATTCTTGGTCTGCAGTCTGTTCCTTGAAGCATTTGGGGAAACTCTATTGGAAAATGGAAGTCAAGTCAAGTAGGCTTTATTGTCATTTCAACAATATACAGTACAATACACAGCAAAATGTAACAAACAACGTTTCCCCAGGACCAGGGTGCTACATCAGACAATGTAGATAAAAAAAAGAAAGAAAAAAAGCAGGACACAGAACTATACATAGCTCTAAAACTAAAAACTTAGAAAAGAAAACTAAATACACAAGTATTTATGGGTCTGGTTTCTTTGTGTTGAGGAGTCTGATGGCTTGTAGAAGGAAACTGTTACACAGTCTAGATGAGCGGGCCCGAATGCTTCTGTACCTCTTTCCAGATGGCAGGAGAGTGAAGAATGTGTATGAGGGGTGTGTATGGTCAGCCACAATGTTTCTGGCTTTATGGATGCAGCATGTGATGTAAATGTCCATGACAGATGGAAGAGCAACCCCAATGATCTTCTCTGCTGTCCTCACTATTTGCTGTAGAGTCTTGCGATCTAAAACGGTGCAATTCCCAAACCAGGTGGTGATGCAGTTGCTCAGGGTGCTCTTGATGGTCCCTCTGTAGAAGGTTGTGAGGATGTGTGGTGGAAATCTCAGTAATCATTTAATATAATTGTGAAATGTGTAATTGTGAAATAGCATAGTAGTAGAAAGCAGGACTATCTTGTTTCTGGTCATCTGCTGAACAGAAGACAAAGGAAACTGGAAGCTGGCCATTTTTGGCTAATCCAAGAAAGGAAAGTCCTGTTTTGGAAGTAGTCTCTCCATGATTTCTTGCTGCTGTGTCTTTTTTTAAAGTGAAAAAAATAATAATTTAGTTTGAGTTACAATAGAGTGCAGTTTGGGAGGGAGGCAGAGGAAGAAATCTATAGTAGATGATATAAACATCTACAAGAGTCTTCTCATTCCTATTATGGCATCATAATTGCTCAATGTTTTCCCTCTGGTTGAACAAATTGCTTTACTTATAATGGCTCTGCAAACTGGGACAGTACTATTTTGCAAGCAAGTCACAATAAAGGCCAGGTGAAGGATCAGTTGTGATGGCAGCAAAACTCATGCTAGTATAAGTCTTTGCTAGCTCAAGAATGAGTGGTTTCCACTGTAACTTAATAAGAGCAAAAGGATCAAAGTGCCGATTCCACCAATGAGAATGGTAGGAGATAAAAAAATCACTAAAAATTATAAGATAACAATAGAAGCATTTTCTGACTAAATAGACATAGTGACTGGGGGGCGGGTGTTACCATCATATGGAACATTCTTCTTTCAAATCAATATTGTAATCTGCATTATTTTAAGATTGCACAGGCATCGGCTTTAAAATTATTTAGATTACTTGTGCTATTTTCTTGAATGTCATTTAAGACCTTTAGAAAGTAGTCAGCTGAGAGTTTTCCCTCTCTGAGAAATCCTGCCATGAGACAATCCCAAATTCATTTAAGTCTTTAAATAATTTTATTTTCATGCATATTCCTCAGAGATGAACTTTTTTTTTAATTGTTGAAATTTCCATACAAATTTGTCATACAAATCTCACTCCAACATATTCCTGTGAATTGATGTCTCAATGGGACAACAGTTTGATATTTTTCTAGCAGGACCTTATAATTCATACATTTTAATAAGTATATCTAGAACATGTCCCCCAGCTTGCATGCAGAGACATCTCTGCCAGCATGCCAGCCATGATCCTAACTCACTGACTGTGCATGTGCATGTGTGCATGACTCCTGCGTAACTCCTGCATGACTGCACATGTGCGTGAGATTCCCAAGTGACTGTGCATGTGCACACTACTCCTGCACAACTGTGCATTTGTACAAGAATCCATGTGCGATTCCCATACGACTGTGCATGAGCGTGAGAATCCATATGCGACTCCCACTCAATTGCGCATGTGTGCAGGAATCCACATGTGACTCCCACATGATTGCACATGCACGTGAGACTCCTGCACATGTACGAGTGTCTGCAGTATGCACATGAAAGACATGTGTGCAAAATCATTCATGCACAAAAGATGTGCATGCTCACCAATCACACATCCATGGAAACCACTCACGTATGGAAGGCATGCACGCACACTAAGTGCTCACATTCGGCACTGGGTGCCAAAAAGGTTTGATCTAAAAAAAGACAATTCAAAAAATAATAAAACCAAAAGTAAAAATAAAACATGAGTGAAATGCAGTATCTATTTGTCGGATCTCTACTGAACATCTATTATAGCAAAAGGAAAAAAAAATGATTGTGGCATTTCATTAATGCCAAAGAACTTGTAAAGAGCCAGTGGCTTTTAGTTCTCCCATCTCTCTGAAGTGATAGGCTTCAGTTCTGACTCCTGTGATGTAACACCAGAGTGCTTTTTCCCATCCCTTGAGGCCACCCACATGTTCATTATATCATGCTGCTGAATGTAAAAGGTTTATCTGACAGAAAGGATTTTTTTTCCACCCAAGATTGAATCCTGGCATCTTTAAGATCTTTAAAAATTAAGCAATGAAATCCTAGCTCTGGGATGATATGCAAGACAAGCCCATATTTTGAACTCATTACCTGAAATATTGAAGGTGGAGAGGGGCATTTAGAAGGCAGTATATTTAGTCTCCACTTGCAGAGAACTGCCAGAGATATTATTAAAAGCCTTCTTATCTTTTCCTTTTCCAAATATAATGAGCAAGTGAAATAAATATATTGCTTACTTATAAAAAGAGTAGCATCCAAGAGATACAAAAGATGAATAAATATAGATTTTCTTGAATAGTTTCTGTTTGTGCTTTTCTACCTGCACATTAAACACTTCAAACAAGTTGTTTCTGAAATGGAATATATGTCCAGTACACATTCACCATAGGAAATTACAGAAACTCTGATTTCATGGTGTTGACTTGATATCTTGGCACTCACAGATCACAGAAGTCTTCAGAAGTACCAAAGTCTTTTTACTGGAAATTCCTGTCAGTGAAATGGTAGAAAACCAACATAAAAATAGACAGCATTTTCAGCTTCCTAGCCTTAAGGAATCAAAGGACATATGATGCTCTTACTTTGTACAACTGTTCATTTTATTCCTTGTTTCACCTTCAGGAGGTTTGTGTGAAACTTCTCATTCAGAGAACATTCACTTTTGATATATCTGGTGACAATAACAATGTTGCATTCATGTGATCCATGGAACTGAAAGAGGCTTTGATTCGAATTAGGACATGGGTTTAGACAGGTCCTCCAGGCAGCGGTGGGATCCAGGAGTTCCTATCCAGAAAGTGTTATTTTTAACTGCAGAGTGTAGATATTCGTAACATTCATCAAACAACAATGCAGCTTGCAGCCTGGGTGGTTTCTTTTGCTAAACACCAGGGGATAATAACTACTTCTGATTAATGCCAGATGCCATTGAGCCAAGCTGCTCCCTGATCCAAGCAGAAAAGAGTCTGGACATTTAGCACCTATTTTTTCCCCTCTCTCTATTTGTACATGTGTGCCTCCCCCCCCCCCACAGCACAAAATTGTGTGCTATTTCTTTCCTTAACTATAAATTGCAAACAACTTCACGCCTTTCGGAATGAAAACAAACAATTTCTGCTCCCATTCTATGCCTTGCAATGTTAAGATATATGAGTAGCACTTTAGCCTTTGTGGAATTGAGAATAAGCGAGAAGTGAAGCAAGTGCCCGGGAGAAGGGAGAACATAGTTCTTCTCCAACAACTACAGCAAAATTAAAATGATTCCATGTATCATTTCTCCTCAGGATGAAAGAGCAGGCAAGGCATATTCCCAATTATATCAGACAGCACCATTTTCAAAGAGCACAATATTGCCGTCTGCAAAGTGGTGGTTAGGTCAATAGCTACATTAACAGTGACAAAAAGGCACCTACAACATAAGTTGCAGTATGAGCGTCTCTTCTTTATTCTCCAGCTAGTCATGCCAGCCCCAAGATACACCATTTAATCCCCAATGTATTTTTTTTTTATTTTTCCTCAATGACTATTTTATGTTTTGTACTTACAAGCTTGCTCAGTCTTTACTGAACTATTTTTGGAGGACTTTCATTAGTTCCTTTCCAACCTAATATGCCTTCTTTTTCCTACCAATTCTATCTTTCCCCCTTGACATGCTGGTATCTCTTACTTTTGCATGGAAATTGTTGTAGTTACATAAGCATTTAATTCAGAAAAGTGCTCATATGATAAGCAAATAGAGCTTCCAAATGCAAAGGAAGTATAATTCTGGAGATAAAAATGCAGGGGAAGATTGTGGCCTATTTCAAAAATTATTAGGAACCCTATTCTGAACTTGACACTTTGAAATGGATTTCCAATCATGGTTGGATGACAATTATCAGTTCCAAGTAACTTGACCAATGATCAGGGCTTGTGATGCTGCTGTTCAGCAACTTTGCTGTACTTTCGTAACCATCATTGTAATGCTTCTAAATTGGATGTAATTCAGTTTAGGCTCTAGAGGATACTTCTTTTGCTCTCATGAATGATAAAATACCAAGTTATTATAAAATAACTTGGTATCATAAAATAACTTGGTATGACTTTGGAAGGATGATATTCAATAGAAATGTCTTGTTCAGGTTGCCCAAGACTGTAAACTTCCACCCAAAGGATTTATATTTACACGTGCAAATAGCTAATGCTGGTTAGAAGTCCAGAACCTAAACCTCACTTTCAAATATGGTGGAGAATCTCACTGACTCATGATTCAATGCTGTTTTTAAATTTGATGGTATATTCAAATCTGGTTACAGAAGTAGGTGATTTGTTTAATAAGTTTCTATTGCATTTTAAAATTGTATTTAGTTGTTTCAATTGTTATGATCTGGTCTTGGGTTAAGAAAGTGCCCCATATATTTGTTAATAAGTAACATGCCAAAATTTACATTTATATAGTATACAAACTATATAAATGTTGAAGCATGCTCTTCAACATCTTTACACATAATAGTTGGACTTTTCTATTCACTAAGTTTAAATGAAAAGATGGTTTCATCAGTGGAATATTACTGCAGAATTTTAGGAATATATATTTAATTTCACTTAATCCTGAGAAAGCATATTGTTTTATCAGATCTTATGCTTATTTAGAACAGTTTTTTTTTTTAGTTAAGATTCACATGAGTTATCATTGTAAACTAAAATGTAAAAGTTATATGTGGTTTCCTAACAGTTATTTCTAGCAATCATCTATAGACATTTACAATCACAATTGTCAGAAAAGCACAGCAATTTTCTTATCCTGGATGAAAAGAAGTACACTGGACTTTTGTTTTTGTTCTTTTATTGTGCATGTAACCTAACCAATGCAGAGCATAAAATAATCCTTTTGAACCAGTAGGGCACAATTTCATTGCACTTTTTGGGTTTCAAACACTTGGAAATCTATAATCATAATTAGGAATTTTGCATATTGAGCCAAGCATAATTTGTAATGGATATCATGCCCAATAAAGTTAATTTGTATCCCAAGCAGCATAAAAGCTATTTTGCCTTGGATCATATAAGAGACTGTAGAATTATTTAAATGCAGGCCTAAGGGGAGCAAAAACCAGCAATTACAACACATACATCTGTTTAATTATTTAAATAAAGCTTATGTGTAGGAAAAAATAGAGAAGGTGCCATCTGAACATAGTTCTTCTTGTCAGTACCTGATCAAGGTTATTTTTCATCTTTTGATATGGCAATGTGGGTAAATTGAGGTACTTAGAGAGAAAAAGATTAACTATCTACAGATTTTTTAAATGTATATGGTTCCTCATCTAGCTGGAACTACACACAGGGAAAGATGCTTCCTTGTAGAGATCAAATCGTTTTTTGCATCACTGGTGAATAGTACATTAATATTGGAGGAATAGAAAGATATATAGATGGTTATTTACGCTATTTTTATATAAGAAATAACACTCTTTAATTATCTCAACCATATAACTAGATTATTTTCATAACCCATAGAAAAATCCTTCAACTCCTAAAGGCTACATTCAAGTGTTTATTTTGGCAACAATGCAGAAATGGTTTATCAAAGCCTTCTTGCAGAATTTATTTTAATTTTCCAGTACAGCCTATAGACTAGGTATTCTTTAATTATCCATTCAAGGTACTAGCCAGGCTCCTAATGGCTTAGCTACCAAAGTGAAGCAAGATCAACCAGATGCTTTTCACTTGTTGAGCCATATTATTTTCACAGAATAACAATAAACATCAGTAATAATTTCTTCTAATTTTTAATTACCCTATTTATAAAGAGCAATATGTTCTAATGGCATTGAAATCTTTGTCTTTAGCCAAAAGACCAGATTGCTTAGAAGCAAGATTTATTTCTGGATGCGTGAATATATTTTTTTTATTCCCAATTATTTGTTTCAGTTTTCAACAACTACAATTGTTGCCAATCACTTTTTTATTTTAGCAGGAGGCACCTGCTATTTTAATATTTTTGTATCTCAGTAAAGAAGGGAGGCTGGCATCCAGCAAGCATGAGGGTAGATGGGGGAACTAAAGCTACACAAACAGAAGGCAACAAAATTATACATAACAATGCTTAATATTGCTCTGTTAACATATTTCTCACATAGCTCTTACAACTTATTTCGAGTTGTATTGGATATTTAAAAAAAAGAATGCAAGTTCGAGAAGTAAATTGTAATTTCTTACACTTTTTAGTTTGAAAGATTCTTTCTGAACACTTCAAATTAAAGATATATATGCAGGATCCAATATGGGTCGATCACTGGGGTCAGAGATTTTATCTTCCAAGCTTTTGAACTTGTACTGGAGTCTATTGTTAGGGAACTTCTCTCCAGCAGAATGTGTGCTTTGGGCTATTCTATGTGGTATTTTATATGGTGCCTGTTGTGAATGGCTTTTAGTTGTTGAAAGATGATAGA
>JAEANM010023028.1:0-11463 GCA_017656035.1 Myanophis thanlyinensis
GCTGAATCTGGGCGCAGGAAACCACAGCCACTCGGTCTTGGTAGGGTTGAGCTGGAGCCTGTTCAAACCCATCCAATACCGCACGGCCTCCAGGCAACGGCCCATCACTTATTCACTTATTCCTTATGCATCCATCACACCATTCTTTTTTTGGACAGAGTGAGAAATGTTATACACCATACAGACAGAACAATTCTGAGAACATACAGAAATATTAAATGGATAAAAGAAAAAAACCCCAAGACCTGAAATAAAGAAAAGGAAATGTAGCTAAAGTAGTTTATGTTATCATTATTCACTCTATCCTTCCCTACCTTTCTATCCTTGCAAACTATCTTTGCTTCCCACATGTCATGCACCAATTTATACAATGTTTTTTGTACTTTAAACTTCTCACCTCTCTCTTTTTGAGGTCAGACCAACCAAGTCCTGCCATAAGTTTCTGTGCTTTCTCCTTTGTCTTGATCATACGACTTCCTACATACATTTATTTTGCAATCTGGCCATTCTTTCTACTGTATTAGACTAAGTCACAGCAGTGTCCTTTTTTTCCACTCCCTGTTGTCTTCTGTCTATCTTTTAAACCCTTTTCTTCACCTCACTTTTCCTTTGTTGATTGCATCCCCTTCTTAAGTACTTCCTTTCCACAGCATTCTGTGCATTTTTCTGTTTACCCACACATCAGCTTTCACATCCATAAAGCAACATGGGCAGACCAGTCTGACATGTAGCCATTTAAGCTTCTTTCAACAAGCATTCATTTCTCACAACAGACTTGACTGCCTGCTCCCTTTCTACCATTATTTGCACATTTTATTTTCTCTCCCCATCCATTTATCTATTTTTAGTCAAGGTACACACTTTTAACTACTTGCTTTAGATATTCAGCATCCGTGTACAACTTTAAATAGCTCGTTCTATTTTCCTTGTCAAACACAACTACTTTGGTCTTTGATATATTAATTTTCAAATACATACACATTGCATCATACAGAATCTAATATTTACTGCAAGTCATTTGGGTTCTTAGCCAAAAACCATACCTCTAACTTCATCACAAATGGTTCCTTATTACATTTACCCATAGATTCATTAAACAGCCAAAGGGATATCACACATCTTTCCCTTGTTCTCTGCTCACCAATGAACCATTTGTTTAGCATTCTGTTTATTCTCATACATGCTTCATTTCCATCCCTGCATTCGACAACCAATTCTTCCTTATTAATGCAAAACACTGTATAAAAGAAGCCTATTTTTGTGTTATGCACTTTATATTAGTAAATGTAAAAATCAAACTTTCCAAACATTTCTCAGAGACTTGTTGAAGAGGAACACTATCTTCTGTACACCTTCGCCTTGCATAAAACCACACTGTACTTCCCAAATTTTGCTTATTAACACCTCTCTTGTGCCCTTTCAATCAGAATTCTGCCAACTCCCTTTCCAGATACACTTAATAATAACAACCCCATGGCAGTTTTTGTATGTTCTCTTGCAAGCTTTCCCTTTGTTTAGGGAACAATTACCACATTCTCCTAGTCCTCAGGCACAGGTCCCGTCTACATTTATATTTTAACTTTTCCCCAGGTACATAGTGATGTCTGCAGACTTGCCATTATATTTGCCTAACACTTATGATTTCCTTTCATCTATGTTTGCTTCGATATTAACATTCAAAACAGTTGCTTCAGTTCCACTGTTCAAAATATTGCTGACATTCCCATAAAAACCTGCAAAATATTTTCCAGTATTCCCTTACTTGAATTTTATCCCAAATAATTGCATAAATTCAATTTCCCATGCTAGAGTTTCTTTTGTTAGCCCTTTTACCAATTTTCAAAAAGATGTATTTATTTTATTTGCCTCTTTTAACCGTAACTATTCCTTGCTCTCATTGATTATATTCTTTGTAACTACTTTTTTTGTAACTACTTCTAACTACCTATCAAAATGTACTTTCTTTCCTTCCATGTGTATGTCCAATTATACTTGGCCAATAAAGAATATCTATTCTATTCTATTCTGTTCTGTTCTGTTCTGTTCTGTTCTGTTCTATATTCTACTCTATTCTTTTCCCATGGTATCCTTGTGTCCTCATTTTGTGCTTTCTGTTATATGAATTTCGTTCTCATCCATGGCTTCTTTCATTACATCTTTCAATCAAACATTCTTTTTGGTGCTTCTCACCAATGTATCTACATATCTCTGTTATAATTTGCAACACAATTCTTTTAATATTGTTCCCAGAACTTTTTAGATCTTATTTCCATTTGTCCACTTTCATTTCATTTTGGTAAACAATTAATCAATCTTCTAAAGCTATTCATTTGCTTGCTTATATTCTTTCAAATCAGAATCAACTCTGAACAACTTACAGAGTTAAACATAGTACAACAATATTGAAACATAAATAACAAAAAACACAATTACAAAAACAAAACAAAAAACCCCAAACAAACTCAAGGAACAACTCAAATTCAAACCTTTCCCGTACAGAAAGATATCATTTCAACAAATCAAATCTTGAAGCCTTACACAGTATATGCTATTTCTTTCTCTTAGCTTCACAAACATACAACACACATTTTTCTTTTATTTTCTTAATTCATGTTTCTTACCATTTAATCCTCTAATATTTCAAGGTATGACCTTCCATGTTTGGTCTTCCTTACCAGATGGGACTATAAAAATCGATCTGTTCTACCCTTTGGTCAACTTTATTCATTTGACAGATTTATACGGATGCCCAATTAGCAAAAAGCAACTCTGGGAGATTTATGATTTATAGACGCATAAAAAAAAGATGTAGAAATAAAATACAATAAACATCTGGAAGTGAAAAGAGATCAGCAGAGTAAAAGAGTAACAGAATTTTTTAAAAGTGCAGAAGTAGATGAGGCCAACATATCTCATTCAAGATATTTCGTGTTGACAGACTCATCTTGTGTTCTCTGAGGCTTTCACATAATGCCTTATATAGTAAAATAGAGAAATAAATTAGTTTACTATCCTTAGATATATCAATTTCCCCCTGTAGTTTCTCCCTTAATAGTAAGGGCAGTAGCAAACCACTTGGCACCAAGCTGATTTTACCTTAAACAGGCTTATGCTGCCCTATAGAAAATAAGATATCTTGTCCAGATATTATCATGTCAGCTAATATATTTTTGTCAGTATCTCACCACTGGGGCATACATGCAGTTATACTGGCCCACACTCAGGATACAAAGCTTAACTCACTTAAATATATAAAGCACTCACCAAGCCTCCTGAGTGATGGTATAAACTGCCTAATAAATAGATATATTGATCTGTTTTTTAGAAGAAAGGAATGGAGGAAAGGTGCAGCATTAGCAAAGATAAAAAGGAAAAGCCAGCTCTGTTCTGGTTTAAGTTAGGTTCTTACCTAACCCAGAAGCTGTGGAATAACTCCACTCTGGGATCACACAGGTCCAGACCTGTTTTGGAACTGCTGCAAAAAGTTCATGGGCAAGTTCTCCAAGAATTAATTGAGCTGGCTTGAGTTGCTATTGCTATTGAATAGCTAAAAGCTGCCTTTGAGACCATGACTATGACTCCATATTCAAAATTATTATCTTAGGGAGAACCTGGAAATGCATTAAAAGGCTACTAAGTTAGAGTCAGACCATTCTAAAAGACCATTTATCAGGAGGTAAACTGATGAGACTGCTTCTCAGTGTGCTATTTTGATCCTCAGGATGCTTTCCTTTATATTTGTTATAAACAGATGAGTGTAGTTCTGTGTGAAGCATGAAGCTACAAGCACAAGCTGATTTTTATCCTTGAAGAAAGCACATGGACAGTCTTGGAAATGCTTATTCCTTTGCAACATGCTTCTTCCTATGTTCATCAAAAACTTTAGATTATATATTTGATTTTGTTTTATATGTAAGCATGTAAAAAGAGACTTTGATAAGATAGTATAATGAGGGAATTATCATTTGCTGTAAATGCTCTATATTGGACATGTAGGAAGAGAATGAGTTTACTTGAATCAGGACAAGGTTACAATACTTTGGGTATTTATTTAGGATTAAATTCTCAGTAGACTCAGTTGGATTACTCAGTTGGATAGTAGAGGCATCTGCTGTACAACCTGCACAATTTCGAAAATTATTTCCATTGAATTCACAGGGCTCACCATCAGATAAAAACAGGTAGGATTGGGATTGTTGTTGTTTCTCAGTTTTGGAGAAAATAGCTTATGAGGCAGATGGAAATTGCTTCCTTGAAAGTCATGAGAAACTTTTCAACAGAATGGATAACTTCTAAGGCCAGGGCTTACAAAGAACCATCTTGTCAAAGTGAGAGATCAGTTTCCAGCTTGAATAGAGCAGAACTTTTGAGTGGTGGAACACTGATAAATCCACATCAGCCTCAAGCAATTCTTAAGTAACAGCTAACAACTGTGTGTAAATGTATGTGTGATGCTATTGAGAAATGAGAACATTTCCACTCTAGTGCTTCTCAATTTGGAAGTGAGAAAGGATAGGGTAGAATTGCCACCCTTGCTGTGGATGGAGAATAGGTTTGAAGGGAGCTGTAGCTACAGCTCCACCTTTTGCAATTTTCAGCCTTTTCGTGACAACGTGATTTATCCCCAACTCTTTAATATTCATCTCTTCTTAATTAATGGGTGAGAATTCTTTAGAGCATCTTTTTTTTTTACATTTTTAAGTACATGAGTGGGAAGAATAAAGAACAATAAAGAAGACTGGTTTTGAAAATTGAGGCTAGTACTTCCTGGTAACATGCTCTGCATTTGTATGTATTTGTCCCACTGAGCAAAGGCATTATCAGGAGTTAGCTCTGGAAACTGTTTCTTAATACAGTCCCAAAATACAGGACTGCACAGTTCCTACATCTAATTTTTCTTTCATGGATGGTGACATCTTGCATAGTATGAGTTGAGCTGAAATGTACTCATGTTTTCCACCTATCTACATGAATCTTGAACCTGTTCAAGTTTGTGGAAACCACATTTTCTTGTTAAATTTGAATCAGCTCTAAAATGGATTCCTTTGATAAGCCATAGAATTTATTAATTATAATGTTTGGTGTAGTGCATAAGGCACCAGGCTAGAAACCAGGAAACTGTAAGTTTGTCGTTACAGTTGTAGTTGTTCTGAAAAAAGCCAGCTGGTTGACCTTGGGTCAGTCACTCTCAGCTCAGAGGCAAAACAAATCACTTCCAAAAAATGTTGCCAATGATATTACAGGGCTAGTTGAGGTAGTTGCCAAGAGTCAGATATAAAGATGCCAAGAAAAAAAAATTCAAAATGAGTTATATCATTGTATTTACCAGCTTTCCTCAATTTAGCACTCCCTGGATGAGTTAGAATTTCAAGTCCCAGATTTTCTATTGAATCTCAGTTCAGGTTAGCTGAGAATTTTGAGCATCAGATTGGGATGGACACTTTTATCACCAGTATTTCTTCCATGTGTTAAAAATGAATTTTTTCCCCTTATCATCATCTGGGGCTTCTAGGGGTTAAATTGGAAAACATGACTGCTCCTATGAATGCTCTGCTTGCATGAAATTGAGGCTCTCATGCAAAACAAAGTTCATTTCTGTAAATTTTGCAATTCATAGAATAGGAGACATGAGTTCACAATATAAATATTCTACTACTTTCAAAGGTGGAACATTTAGCCCAAGAGATGTAAGAGATAATGTCAGATCATGCAGTCAGGCAGCAGTCTTGAATACACTTACTGTACCCTAAACATAATGGGACTTACTTCTAAATGAATATGTATAGGACAATATTGTTTCTGTTTAAATGCTTGGCAATCATTAATGGGGCTTACATTTAGATATTATTTCCAAGATGTTGCATGCAAGCATTCTCATTCTGAGCCTCACCTCCAATGATTCTACCTACTGTATATTTCTAGGTAGGGATGGTAAATAATTTTCATTTGGGTTCATTTTGTAAAGATAAGAACTTAGTAAAGTTTAGAAATCACATTTAAAAATGAAATGTGTCTGAACAAGTATGTTTAGCAGAAAGTAAGAACATGATCAAATGGTGTCAAGTAGTTCCAAGTTCCACTTATTTTAGCAGCCACACAAGGCTTAACTTTCATTGGGATCAGGATTACTTGACGTGCTCAATTTGTGTATGTTCACACTACAACAGACATTGAGGTTTTCTGTCTCAGGCCAGAAATAACGTGGCTATCCTTTCTACAGTGTTTAGCAGCCATGCTGCAGTAGCATTCAAGTTGACTTTTCTTTTTATTTCTTCTTTTTTTAAAAACATGGAATGAAAATAGTAAGTGTGGCCAAAAATGCCATCTGTTTGTTCAATAGGACCTAATTTTCAAACATACTCAGTAACCATTATTTGGTCTGAATTTCAGCAGAGCCACTTGTTCCTTTTCATGAAGGTTCCTCAACTATTTTTAAAAATTGGCAAGCACGCAACAAACCATGGAGAGCTCTTCAGTTTTGTAAAGCCTTGCTTCAGGAGGGTGGCCAAAGAACAGGAGGACAACCCTTTTAAAAAAGTAGGTTTTTGGCTCAGTCATCGGTGTACCATGAGCCAAAAAGCAATTGACTTCCAACATAGAGGATATTCTTGCTTAAACTAATTTCAAGTGCATCTATAATTATACTGAAGGTCTCTGCTCAGGTATTTGCATTGTGGTGGCACTTTATTATATGTCAGATCCCATGTTGTTTTACAACATAGTTTCTATGGTTACACACTCCCTTCAGTAACCTGCAGAGTCTACTGATATAGGGGATTGAGTTTCACAGAGGCAAGAGCTATCGTATATAAAACACTTCAGGAAGTGATGCAAAGTGCAAGCCCACTGTGGAGGTCCCAGCTGCAAAATGTTGATTCAGAAAGTGCAGAAGAGCAGGAAAAAGGGAACAAGGCATTGTTGGGTGCTAGAAGGTTATAGTTGAGCTTTCAGCCAATCAACTTTTTCATCAGTAAAGTTCATACCAGC
Source organism: Myanophis thanlyinensis (assembly GCA_017656035.1). Classification (NCBI taxonomy): domain Eukaryota; kingdom Metazoa; phylum Chordata; class Lepidosauria; order Squamata; family Homalopsidae; genus Myanophis; species Myanophis thanlyinensis. The sequence continues at coordinate 6,988 of JAEANM010023028.1, forward strand.
CAATGAATGATGGATTATAATAGGGTAAGGGAGTAGTTTGGCTTTGTGCTTCTCACTTGGGCGAGTCAAAAAATAAAATAAAAACAAAAGCAAAAGATACCCTCTCCCTCCCGCTTCCCCCACTGACAAAATTGAAACTCTACTGTTGAAATAGTTGGTACACATCCAAGTCTAGTCTTAAGGATGTTATGTTCTCTGAAATAACAGCCTGTCATTTCCCTGTTTTAAACATGTTTCTAGATCAGGTACTGCAACCACCCTGATTCGATCAGAACATAGGCAGTCTTGTCCTCTATTTCTATTATAGATATAAAATCATATCAAAATCCTTATTATAGTCATAGACTAGTAGACTATAGCATAATTGTTCCTAAATAGTTTAACCTTCTTGCTTACCAAAGAATGGGGCGGGGGAGGGGAGGAAGTAATCTGACCTTGGCTGGGCACATATTGGAGCTGTTGGTTCCTTCATAAATGAAATGTGTCTTTCTGCATGAGCTCAGGAAAGCTGAAGCTTCTTTAAGGAGTTGCTGACAAGTGTGACTTGTATTATATACCTGTATACAATAGTAGTAACTGAAATATTGCATCCATTTTTGGTTGTCATGATATTAAAAAAAAGATATTGTATCCAACTGAATACAACAAACAATAAAAGATACAACAAAAAATAAAAAATAAAACAATATTTCAGAGGATGACGTGTGTTGTCCTAGTCTTCATTTCCCAACCATTAAAATTTATTAGTGCCCAAAATATTAAATGATTTACCATGGTCTATAATGACTTTAAAAGAAAAGAAGAGATAACATTACAATTATTAACCAAATTGCAGCAAGGGCTGATTAGTAATATATTGAATAATAAATTAATTTTTGGATTTATATTTTCAAAAGTTGATTCCAGAAGGCATAGTGCAATATATTTAATAGACATTCACCACCTGGGGATCCAACTGAATTACTAGTTCAGTAAGAAGAGAGCTAATCCCAGGATGGATCTAAAGATTCGGATTGCCTTTCTAGCAAAATTTCCTTTTCAAAACAAAAATAATAGTGAATATAATCCTTATATAGCAGAGATGGGGAACCAGATGTTAGATTCCACTTTCCATCAGCACCTGTCAGAAATGTTTAAATATGTTGTCCAGATATATCTGGAAAACTCCAGGTCTGCATTCATGGAAGAAAAGATTGGAATACATCACAAGGAGGCATTTTGAAAGAGTCATGGTGGTGCAGTGGTTAGAATGCAGTATTGCAAGCTACTTTTGCTGACTGCCAGCTGCCAGCAGTTTGGCAGTTCGAATCTCACCAGGTTCAAGGTTGACTCAATCTTCCATCCTTCCAAGCTCAGTAAAATGAGGAGCCAGATTTTTGGGTGCAATAGGCAATAGGCTGACTCTGTAAACTACTTAGAGAGGGCTGCAAAACTGTTAAGTAGTATATAAGTCTAAGTGCTATTGTTATTGCTATTGCTATCTTAGTTCCTGTGGTTAGAAGATTTTAATTACTAGCATTGACGGGGAATGTGCTTCAATATATTCAGCTACAAAAGGGGTAGGGAAGCAAAGAACAGTGATGAGTGAGAGTGTGCCAGGAAAAAGAAGGTGCTGAAGAGAGTTATCTGTGGGAAGTCAAGCAGCTATCTGAGTCTGTGTAAAAGATAACAACGTGTCCATATTTGTGGCAATGTGATAACACAGAAAAAAATGATACAGATGGTGTAAATTTGATGAAGGGAGAGAGAAATAATGGGAATTGTCTAAGGGATTAATGTACTTCATCAAAATAAGATTCCAATAAAGATGCAGGGATTTTTAAGGAAATTACCTCCTTCCTTCCTTCCTTACTTCCTTTCAGAATTCATTCAAATAATTAACTGGATCTATCCATTTTCCTACATAAGCAACTAATCTGTTTCCTGCTACAATTCAAGATAATAACAATGACATTAAACAGAAAACATGGCATGAGGTTAGGACAGACAAATTCATGAAGGATAGCTCTTTAAGGGCCATTAGTCTTGATAGCTTGACTACGACTTGACTTCCTGAATCTAGTTTGATCTTGCCATTATTTCAAGACAAGACAATCAGTTTGTCATAGGACTTTTTACAGAATTTGCCATTATCACAAAAACTTTAGAATACAAAATATAGGACTCAGTAACCATTTCCAGAGGGATGATTAATTGGTTCCCAGGAGTGAATGTCCTTCCTATCTAGTCTTAGCTACTGTAGTCTCAGGATTCATGCAGGTTTTCTAGATATTAGAGTCATCTGCTACCAGTTGGATTTGCAATTACGTAATAACTTTACCCAACATATGCTACCTAAAGGAAATGAGCCTACATGGAGGGAGGTATGTAGTAGGAAACCTTAGAGTTCTGCCCTAGGTCCAATGTTTTTCAATGGGTATATAAATGATGACATAGACCGGATGGGAATGCCCATCAAATATGCAAATGACATAAAATTGGGGTAGGTGAAAATTGCTAACATCTCAGAAGACAGGTTCAGAATCCTTATTTTTTTTTCCAAAGCTTCCTTTTTAGTGTTTTTAGAAAGAGATAAGAGAGATAGGATTTAACTAAATTTAGTATTAAAATTGTGACCTAAGGATTTCACAGGCTTTATTAGCATTTTCTTCATAATATATGAATTGCTAGTTACTTATTCTTTGTTACAAACTTCATGGCATTTGTTCCTAAAGCCAAATCTTGCTTTCAGAATAATGACCTGTAGTTGGAACACATATTCTTGATCAATTGTTATCTTTATAACTGATAGAAGAAAATCTGGATGGCCATTTTAATTTAATAATGCTATCATTCCATAATTATAGAAACTGAACAAAAAGAAAACTTGAACTGTGCATTTTGGCTTAGTCACAAAAGTGTTTGCTATTTTATCAATTGTTAATTCATCAAAAAACATTGTATGCATGTGTCTATGCATGAAAGTACATGTTGACTGCTCACTTAAGTATATAAACATAAGGAAATAAAATGCATGAGATTCTGATGGGTCTTTGTGTAAAGATAGTTGCTGTTTTCATCCAAAATTCATATGCCTGGATCACAAGAGTTCATTATCAATTACAGAGATTGTTCCCATTGTGTAAAATTCTCAGGCTGTAGGAGATCTAACATTTGTTGCACTTTGTTCATCAGATCTATTGCAATGTGCCCTTTTCAAGTTACAGCCAGAACTGTATCAAAATCTTGACTTGCACATCTTATCTGATAGGGATAGTTTTCCCACTAACAGCTTTTTAGAGTGATAAATGTCAGAAGTTTTGGAGTTTCATGTATCAAAGTGTTCCATCTGAAGCTTGGAGACAGACAATTATCCCAGGATCCACAGGACTTTATGATGCATTCTGGGACAACACTTGTTCTGCTGAAGCTTCAAAAATTTGCAGTGTCAAGCACTGAGGGAAACACTGATCTGTGCTCAGAATTAAATAATGACCTATCACAATTAAATGGATTCTCCAGAATGGATTCTCCATTCTGATTTTTAATGAGGTTGCTAATACAAAATGGGATGGTGTGACTATGAAAAGAATAATCATCATGGTCTAAAAAGGAGATGGACAACTTTAAATATATAGTGTTGGCTTTTGTACCCATATCCATCAGAGCAGAGCAGAGCAGAGCAGATGCTCATATATCAGCACGTTGTTTGTGTAAGTATTCATGCTGGAGTTCTAAAAAAAAAAAAATGGCCGCATAGATTGAATGCTGATGCACATCTGGATATGTGTTCACATCATGAATCATATTTGAATGTGAATTGCCCAGTGCAATCATGGTTGCTCTTTTCCATCTGTTTTACAAGATGGATGTAAGTACACAAGCCCATCATTGGAGAAGGCTTTTTAATTTTGTTCTGTGATCAAACAAGCACAGCATGATTCTCTAGATCATGGCTAAGGTCTTGAGATGGTTTCAGAACAGTAGGTAGTGTTTAACAACAACAAAAGTCTAGTTGTCCAATAGTTTCACATAATTGATCCAATATGACCTTTGCAGTCTACACAGCTATTTTTCTTCTTCTTTTTAATTTTGAGTATAAAGGAATTTCTCAAAGGTACTGTTTCTGCTTTTGGGTGTCCCAAATTTGATTTTTCAGGAGACAACTGGACTTCCTTGCTTTTCTTTGAAGGCATTATGCTTCTCATCCAAGAAGCTTCTTCAGCTCTGACTGGATGATGGGGAATGGATTGGACGTCTTCAAAGAAACAAAACAGAAAGTCCATTTGCCTTTTGAAAAAATACCTTTGGGACCTGGATGACTGAAAATCATTACAGACTCTGGTTGCTGTCATGTGTTGTGGTCAACTTAAAAACTATAGTTGTTATTTGGATATAATGAAATTAAAATTAAAATTAAAAAATTAAAAAGCACTTCCAATATATCATTATACACATCTTAACAGCGGCAAGAATTGCCTATGCAAAAAATTGGAA